>JARYGA010027614.1:0-29842 GCA_030545235.1 Helianthus tuberosus | reverse complement strand
TACCTCTGGGTCTACAACTTCAACGTCAGGCTGTCGATCAGATTCTCCTAAGTTTGTTGAAAGGAGAAAATGTTTTAAGTGTGGGGAGTTTGGACACATCATTAAAAACTGTAAAAACACTCCCAAAGAAAATTTTGTTGAAAGACCCCCTTCTGAACAAGGTCACCAACAACGTCGTCCTGTTTCACCCAAAAATGACAAACGTACTATTAAAGAACAAGAAACAAAACAACGACGTCAAAATGTGAAGGTGATGGAAAAGGCTTTAAAACCAGAAACTGTTAAAAGGAAACCAATTTTGTCACAACCGTTAAAACCGGAGATTTCTAAATCTGTAAATAATACACAATCCGGTAAACAAAAACAAACTTGGAAACCGAAAACAGGTGAGGATTCAGGAGGAGGCTTGCAATTTAAGGACCTTCAAGAAATTGAAATTACATTTCTTGATTCTCAGGGGCAACCCAAGTCTATGAAGGCTTGGGTCCCCCTCTCCAACTAATCTCTGAGTGAGTGTGCAGGATGTTCCAGGAGGAACTTTTGATAGTCATAGGATTATTGATAGTGGAATGTTCATGCACAAGAACGGCGATAAAAGAAATTGTTGCCGTTGATGGAGAGAAAAAGGAAAGAAGACAGAATTGTCTGTCGAAAGAGATTGAAAGCTTCGACAAATTGAAAATCATTCCAAAGTTTGATTGTTCAAGGCTTTAATCGGGTCCCCAGGATAGATTCAATCAAAATGTACGCACCTGTAGCACGTCTGAAGTTCAAAATCAACAAGATGAACGTGCAGTGTACATTTCTTCGCGGTGTGATTGAAGAAAATGTGTTGTTGAACAAACCAACCGGGTGTGCGGATGCCTTGGCGTGGATTGAACAACCGCACACTACTTCTCAAGAGAAAGACAAAGACCTTCGCTGGTGCAATGTGGAAGACCAGCCGGACCCAAAGGTTTATGATCTTGTTGCTGTGAAGAGATTTCTCAGTAGTTACACAATCGACTTTGAAATCCACACCGGGTGGATATCCAGTTTGGGAGAGCGCTCAGATTCATTGCAATGCACGAAGCAGTTGCAGGATACGGTTTTAAATTTCTAATCTCTCCAATACTTGTCGATATTTAAGCTGCTTTATAAATTGTTATCCTAACGTAGCACTTTTTGGCATGACATGTTGATCTCGAATATCACCTCACACGTGATTGTTTCAATATGAAACTCGTCAATGTTGTCATGGTCCGCACCGCTTACCGACATGTCAACTGATTTTTCCAAAATTTGATAAATCATTTCTGATTCAAAATTAATTTTGGTAAACGGCATTGAGGTACAACATGAGTAAACCGACATCGGAAAATCGTTTTTGTAAATACCTTTGTGTTTTTAAAATTTATCATAGTTTGTTGATTTTAGGGGGAGTAAATCTAAAATTTGAAAAATTCAAAAACAGTGAAAAATTTCAAAACGCAAAAACAATAGAAAAACAAAAATGAGTTTCCTGGCGAGCAAAAGAGAAAATGATAGTACATCAGTGGTCTGTCTAAACCTCTTCGAATTGAAATGCAAAATGCAAAATGAAAAATGATAAGCAGCTCTATATAAGATGTATCGGTAGGCTCACAATCATTTTAAAGTGTGCAGGGTGATATAAATCTTAAATCGACTGAAGATCAGGTGGGAACCGCACATTGGCATATGGTCTTAGTACCGAAATTTCGTTTGAGAGATTGCCGAGGTTCTGAGATATTCGGTCTTTATGCTGTCTTATCATCTGGGTATCATGGTTGTATCAAACCGTAAAAAATAACGGAGACGAAGTCTAGATCTTCCATGATACTATACATACGTGTACATATTGCATTCGACCTCAATAAGTGATCAACAATCACATGTCCAAACAAAATAAGTGATAATATATCACAGATTCTTTATCCGGGAGTCAAGTTTGTCTCTTTGCTGTACGAAAGTACTGACCTGTTCACGGACTTGCTCCTGTGCCCTCATGCATCTGAAAATCAAGTTCCTCATCAATAAGTGATTCTATCACATAGGGCTTGTTTTCAAATCAAAATAAGTGAGCTTCTCACATCTTTTATACGGTCAAACAGATGATAATCAGTATACTCACCGGTAAGATGAACTCTCGTGCATACCTTGATACGGGAATGTGTCGCGTGTGGATGAACACCGGTCGGTAAGTATAAATCATACCTTAACGTATCCCCTCGCCATGATTACATCTGATAAGTTGAGCTTATGTGGACAACAATACCGATAATTGTTATAGGATGCTTATCTAAATGTTAACTAATTGAACAAAAAGAGCGTTTTGACATGACCGTACACTGATATGATTCTCTTACCCTCGAAATTCGCAAAAAGAATGTCTGTAAATATTTATTTACTGCTTTCAGTTTCTGCATCTCTGTATATATTTATTTATTGCTTTCCGTCTTTACATTTGAAAAATGAAAAATTCCAAAAAGATTTTAGGTGTGTTTTAATTTAAACTTTATAAAAGCCAAAAACATTTTGCTTCTAGTTTATTTTTGATTGACCGATGTTGGAACTCGAGTCTATCGTACCCAAAATCCTGATCATAAGCCGGAAAACAATTGCACCTTCATAAACAGTCGAAGTTAACAAGTTTTGAAAGTTAAGGGATTAAAATTGATCATTTTCTAAACTTTCAAACTGTTGTCGGTCGGTGTTTGATTGAGATTTGATCTCATATGTGTCGTTTGTTTATTTTGTCTAAATTCCAAGTGGTTGTTCTCATTGCGTGTTTAGCTTTCTTGTATGTGCAGATGCGACATCAGAATCAGCTAAAGGCGAAGAGAACGTATCAGATGACAAGCCGTATAGTGAAGACACGAAGTGGAGGCACTCAAAGGATAAAATGATCGAGTTGCCGGTGACCCTTCATCAACACCACAAGGATCTGAAGAATTGACAAGTCAAAAGATTCACGAGCATAACTCAATGGAGAGTTTATTTTAAGGGGGAGTTTGTTAACACACTACCTAAATGAAAAGGGAGTTTGTTGATACACTTTCTACTTACGTCGCGTGAAGACTTTGAAGATCCTCCGACATGAAAGACATGAAAGACACGGAAGACGAACCATCACGAGTAGCGTCCAAGGGGGAGTTTGTTGGTACACTTTATGTGGACGCGACTCGACTCGGTTCGATTCGGTTCGGGTCGACTCGGTTAGGTCCGGCCCAAGCCCGACGTCACAACATTCCTCCGTCGTGCGCCCCAGAGTTCGACACGCGAAGCACGGAACGCCGCAAGCCATTCCGGTTTACCCATCACCATGACATCATCATTGTGATGTCATGGTGATGTCACATAGTTTTGTCTCATATATGTTGAATTAATGGAAGTTGTAAACAGAAATGATATCTGGGCTTCAACATTTGGGCCGTAAACACTTGTGATGGACTTTGACTAATACTTGGGCCAATATCAACTCGACGAAACAGAAAGATATTAGGATTATATGTATGTCGACGAAACAGAATGTGTTTCGTCGACTTTAGTGTTTCGTCGTGGCCTTTATGCGTTTCGTCATGTCTGTGTCTGTTTTAGTATAAATAGCTCTCATAGTTTCTGTGTGAAACTTGGACGAGAGACGAGAGCTGTGAGACTTTGAGAGAGAGTCTGTAAACATTGTTTGTATATGTTTGTATCGTTCTCATCCCTAATCAATAGATATTGAATCTTTTGGTTACGCGTTTGTTTTACACTTTTGTTTGGTTTGCACCGTCACGGGGATTCCACACCCGTTACCGTGTTTGTGATAAACAAGGATAGGTTTTCGTTATCGATCCTCACCGGAAAAACGGGACCTACAACTTCTAAACCATTTCCCAAGTTATTTTCATTTATTCTGCTAATCTATACAAACGATGTAGAACTTATAACTAAAATGTAATTTGTCTACACAAATTTGTATTCTTAAAATTAGAGATTTAATATGAAAAAATAAACAAATTTTGGTTAAAATGGGTTGTGTTCGTGTTAACCCGTAAATATTTATGTTATGTTCAGGTTTGTATGCCTCACAGGATTTTCGAACTCGGGTCATGTTTGGGTTCGTGTAGGGTTGGACCCGCGAACACGGCCTATTTAACACCCCTAATAAAAGATACATGTAACTTTTTTTTAAAGTATCAAAAAAATGTTTATAAAAATTATAATTTTATGAAAGTTAAAAAGATATATGTGAAATAATTAAGAAATATTAAAGAAAAGTTAAAGAGAATTTTAATAAAACAATAAAAAAAATAAAGAAAAGTTAAAGAGAATTTTAATAAAACAATAAAAAAATATTTTAAAATATTTTTATAAAATCTTACGATCCATATTTTAAGTTTAATTACAATTTTAATCTTTAACATTAGTTAAATAACATATTTTAAAAGGAAGTTATCTTTATCCAATAAAATTAGGAGTGAGGAAAGGTAACTATTCAAAAAATACTTATTTTGGTAAATATTTTTCAAAGTACTCATTTTGGTAAATAAGTTTTTCAAGAACACCCTTTTGAAAAAAACTCAATCTTACATTACGAGTTCATAAACAAAAACATAAAACTAAGACCGTGCAAAATACATTAGGGGTCCGGAGTGGTGTCGGCAAAAGGCATCGGCACCGATGTCTAACCAATGCCCACCTTTTTACCGAATTGGGGAGAAAAATCGGTGAGGGAACACCGATGCGGGGAGAGGGGAGAGAGTGGGGGTGTGTGGTGAGGGTCAAAAGGTCCATGCCATCTCAACCAATCACAGTTTTTTTTTAAATAGTTTACCACTTCACCAAGTGTCTAACCATTGCCAACATTTTGAGCATAGTTTACCACTTTGACATGGCACACTCTCATTGGTTGATTTTTTAGTTTGTTACTCTCAAGTGTCTAACCACTCCCTACATCCTTATGATAATGTACAGGCTACAGACATAAATGTATCAACATCCTTCTAGGCAAGTTATTACCTTTCTAGTTTTTATTTTTATTTTTTAGAACGACAAGACACCCTCTACTTTCACCATTAAATTGTATATTTTTTTCTACTGAAGATTGAACTCTCACAAAGTGAAAAGGCAAAGTATATCCAACACATTGGTCGTAAGGAAGGTTCATAGAAAGGCCACTTGATCTTAAGGCGTCCAGCACTTCAAGCTATTGAATTTGTGGCCAATGGGTCTAACCTTAAAGCAATAAAGTAGAGTGACAGTTTTGCCCTAACATGATATGAAGGAAATTTCACATAAGTCTAGTCAACTTTGAAAGGCCACTTCAATAATTTTGTTTGTAGTATCATCTATGAGATAATAATTTCTAAACAAAAAGACAATGACTAAGATCAAGAACAATATACAAATAAATTATAAACATATGAAACATAAAATTAAATATTTATAGGTATGTTTGGCAAAAGTAGTTGGCAGCTTGTGGCAGAAAGCTGGTGGCTGGTGGCTGGTGGCTGGTAGCTAGTAGCTAGTAGCTAGTAGCTGTAGCTTTTTAGATATATTTAGGTGTTTGGCAGAGTAGCTGGAGCTTTTTAATAAAATGTATAAAATGACCAAAAATGGACATAACTAAAAAAACATAATACTAAACGTAATCACACACACAAACACAAACACACACACATATATATATGTAAGTTCTTTCTCAAATAAATAAAACATGGTCATTTTAAGTTAAATAAAACATAATCATTGACAAACAGTCAAGATAACGTATCAGAAAATCGGTGATGAAGGGGACGATCGAAGAGATAACGTACTAGAAAATTGGTGATGAAGGGGATGATCGAAGAAGAACGTATGAGAACAACAACATACGAAGACCGTGTATATATAATCAAAGAAATTGTTTAAAAGATAACTAAGAATTTGATTTTTCGTTATCTTTAGAATTTTTTTTTAAAAGTTGGTGCATTAAAAAGTTCATTATCTTTAGAGGTTAAAATAGTCATTTTTCCCGAAAAAAAATTGTTGCTCATTCTAAACTCTACTAGTAAGAGCGTTCAACCAAAAGCTTCAAGCTCCTAACCTAAAAGTTTCAAGCTTCTTCAACCAAAAAAGGTTTTTTATTGAGTAGGATTTTTTTGTAGGTCCGTTTTATCTCAGAGGATCGATTACGAAACCTAATCCCTGTTTATCACAAACACAATCACGAGTGCGGAATCCCCGTGATGATGCAAACCAAACAGAGTATAGCAAATAACACAACAGATAACCAATTATTCACTTTAGATTAAAAGGACGAGAACAACATCAAACATATACACACAATGCTTGAACGATAAAGTCTCAGTTTCTCTATGCTCTCGTGCCTTCACTGTTAAACATAACAAGCAATATATACTGTCCACTGGCGAACTCCTATGTGGCGAAGGTTATGTGTGACGAAGATTAATTCTTTGTCACACACACACATCGACGAACTATAGAAGGTTCGCCAAGCAGGATGTTCGACAAAGATTGATTCTTCGCCAAGAATCAAACAAGACAGAATATATCACTAATTGTTTAAACAGAAGACATGAGACAAAACGCACTATATGTAAACACTATGCACACTAGCATATGCTTAACATATATTACAAATACAGAGACAAAATGTCATACCAAGTAAGATAGGAGGATATCCGACTAGGTAGACTTGTCGGAACTTACAGACTCGATCACAAAAGACTGTATAACATACAACGTAAACAAGACAAAGTTACAAACACATAAATGCACCAAAAACTCCCCATTGTCTGTTGCTTGGTCTTCGCTCTTTGAGTCTTCAGTGCTTTTCCGACCAGGTGCTTCCGGCATGAATACCACGGTAATAACAGAAACAAGCGACACGTTGAAATAGTAATGCTTGGGTCGCGTCCTTGTCTTCATAAAAGATATCATGTCGAAATAACTTGTTGATGTCGGCCGCAGACATATTCACTATCCACATCGGATCTAACATGCGGAAGTTTTCTTGATCTTTAAACACAATAACCGCCTCATGCGTATCGGAGTCATAACACCACAACGTCATATTTTCCAGGAAGTTCTGCTTCATTGGCATCAGAGGGATCTTGTCCAATACCTTCACGGGCTGATAAACGAGCTTGTACTTCGCCGTGTTGGTTGATGGATCCAAAGTAAACTTTATCTGCTGATGCGTGTGAAGTGTTATATATATTAGGTGTATATTTTAAGCCCCTTTAACACTTTTTAGTCAAGTTTTAAATTTATAAAACACGATATTTACTAACACTAGACACACATATGGGCAAGTGCACCCATCGTGAGCGTAGTATAGTGTTGGTAAGATACCGAGGTCGTCCAAGGACACAAGAGCTTTTAGTACCGGTTTATCCTCAACGTCTAATCAAATCAAAAAGTTAAAAAAAATGTTTTAACTAAGAAAAATAAAAACTAACTAAAATGCTGAAAAATAAAAATAAAAACAGATAGACAAGATGAATCACTTGGTTCCGACTCGTATCTAGTGTAACCTTTGATTATTTCCGCACTTTTGCACTATTTTAAGAGATTATCTTAGTTATTGTAGTAGGCCCCTCTTTTGAAGGTGACGTTACCCTCACCCTAGTAGTTTGAGTCAGCAAGGATACAATCCTAAAAGGGTGGATTATTGGAAGATAATTAATTAAGTTATTAATGCAAATTATGGTAGGCCCCTCTTTTGGAGGTGACGTTACCCTCGACTAAGTAGTCTGAGTCAGCAGGGATACAGTCCTAAATAGCCGGGTTATAGTATTAATAGTAGTTAACTTATGAGGGGATCAAAGAGTTTGGACCCCCGCCATCCAATACCGTTAAGTATTGAAGGAGGTCCTACTAAATTTGACCCAGGTCCATTGCAGGACCTCTAAACGCTGAACAATGGCAAGACCTTTACCAAACCGTTCCCTTAACCCCCGACCAGGTAGCCAACATACCTCCATATAGACCGTGGAGATATGAATGGTGAAAATCTTTTATTTTATATAGACAGTAAAATAATGCCAAGACACCACGGATAAACGATAAGGAAAGATCACCTTCAACATAAGCAACTAGTTATTAAAGTCATTAATACAAAACCAAGTAAAAAGTGCGAAAAGATTAAAAATAAAAAGTATTACACTAGACACTTTGTCTTCACCAAGTGATGTAAGAGACTTAGGCAAACATGGCCTTGATTGTCAAGAACTCTTACGATCAATCTTGGATCCCGAGACGACTCACACACTCTACGATAGACAATGGATGATGGTGGTGGATGATGGTGTTATGGTGGTGGTGGGTGAAGTGTGAGAGAGGTGGTATGCCAAGGGATGGTTTGAGCTTGAGCCAAGCACTTCTATTTATAGGCTGAACAGAAGCTCGGGCACGGCCCCGTGTCCAGTGGGCACGACCCCGTGTCCACATCCTTCTCTTTCTTCATTTATTGCAGCTTGTCTTATTAGTTGACCACGCCCCCGTGTCCGCTGAGCACGACCCCGTGGTGCAGAAGAATCTTTGTACTATGAAGATTTGCTGGATTGTGCGAATCTTATAGTTGACCACGGCCCCGTGTCCGCTGAGCACGGCCCCGTGGTGGGCAATAGAAGCTTCTAACACTTTGTCTTTTCTGCTGACACTTGGGCACGCCCCCGTGCTGGCTGAGCACGGGGCGTGTTCAGTCTTCTGTTGTCTTGTTTTGCTTGGGAAGATGCTGTCGTGGGGTCGGGCATGTCACGTCTTGTTCCTTTTCTTGTATTTATGTTAGATTTTGATGTCTTTTTGCTTCTTTTGTTAATTTGAGCTCATTTAATCCTGAAAATACAAAAGGAAGACAAAAGCACACTTTTTCCAACATTAGTACTAAAAAAGGGTTAGTTTTATGCCACAATTGATGTAATTTATATGTTGCATTTTGCACACATCAAATACCCCCACACTTGAATCTTTGCTTGTCCTCAAGCAAAACTCTTTATAATGTGGCTATTACACTCACAAATGGAATGGGTAGAGAAGAAGGTTTTTAGGCTTGTCGTAGAGTGTCGGGATTTCCAAGATTCTTTATTCAGTTTTATTTTTATTTATTTACAATCCTATTCGTCATGATTTATTTAAAACTTTTCATAAGATAAATTACTTATTAGGGCATAACATGACTTTTTAAAATTCTATTTATATACAAGTTCACATAACTCACGGGGATCACTCAACACTCGGCTAAAAATGTATTTTTGTGAATCACTCGAGAGCGGCATGGAACTTACTCCTACCATAGGCTTGCCAAGCAATAAATCCTCATCCTTCTTAACTTATATACCTTTGTAAATATCAAGAGGACTTTGTGGGTGAAGGGTTAGGCTTGGGTTAAAGGTAGGTGGTTGGGTTAGTGGTTAGTGGTTAGTAGAAAAAGGGCGAAAAGCGTAACAAGCGTCGGTTTTCGTAAGACTTTCTATTTTTTTTTTCACTTTTATTTTGATGAAGCTATTATTCAAACAAAGTTATTTTTGATAAACTTGTTTGTTTATTTTCTTTTGCTTCATCAATCACACATTTTTTTTGAAAAGTCATACGAGAAATCGAGCTAGTTACTAAAACAAGGGGTTAAAAATAAAAAAAAGGTTTTGGTGGGTAAAAGGGTGTTTGGTTTGGGTTATGAAATGAAAAGGTTTAGGCTCAAAGGGGCTAACTTGGGGGATTTTGGGTAGGTGGTAAAAAAAGAAAGAAAATAATGGTGTAGAAATAAAAAGGGGTTAGTCCTAATGCCTCCATCATTTACTTACTCGGGTTTAAGTTGATAAGGACCGGGAATGTATCGTCATGGCAAGTTCTAGAGTCGTAGGAACCAAGCGGCTATTCACACAAGAAACGAAAAATGAGCATTTAGTCTAATGATATTTAATTGTATGCTCAATAAAGGCTCAAAACTCACTTTTGTGGGAATGGGTTTTTGTGTGATCAAGTATATATAATCAAATTTTAACTAAGCTTGTCATGCCTTTTCATAATTTTCTTATGTTGGTTCTTTTTATCACGACGCTATCGGTTGTAAATTCGTAAAAATATAACCTTTTTAGAACTTGAAATTCCCGAGTTAAACCTAGACAAGTAAAAAAAAAGAAAATTTTTGAAAAAATTTGGGGTGATTAGCGGTTCCAATAGAGTTTTGTGTAAGGCTTGTATTTAGGACTTGCAAGATTCAAGGTTTTAGCATCCCCCCCCCCCCCCCCACTTAAATTATACATTGTCCTCAATGTGTCCCAAAAATAAGTTTTTAGGTTGATTGAATGTGTAAAAGGTGTGAAAAAGCAAAAAATTTGTGTTACTAGTTACCTGGGCACGACCCCGTGTTGAGTGGACACGACCCCGTGCTCAGATGCCAGTAACGAAAACTTACAGAATGTGAACACGGGGGTGTGTTGGTTGAACACGACCCCGTGTCTGTCAAGGTCTGCAGAATAAATACAAACAGCAGGTTCAGGGGAATGGGCACGGGGGCGTGTCGGCTGGACATGGCCCGTGTGGACAGTCTGCAAAGTTGAAAAACAGGTTTTTTTTTTCTTCGATTTTCCTGTCCCAGCTTTAGTAGTACTAATGCTTAGTACTCTAAGCCTTGTATGTACCTGCTTAATCAATAAACACCATACCATACCATAGCAAACATCCTACTTTTACCAAATTCAACATCCATGTCAAAGTTAAAAGAAAAATAAGTGCAGAAAATAAAAGAAGTTAGGGAAAGTAAATTGTTCAACACTTGGCACGCAGGCCATCAATTGTTCAAGATTAAAAAGGGTTAACCTGGGAAGTCATCAACCAACCGCTTCCTCCTCCACTCCTCCCGCCTACTCCATGGCATCGTCATCATCATCATCATCATCATCATCCCCTCCATGGCCCGCAATGTGGTCCCGAATATATCCAATATCATCTTAGATATCGGATATGTTTCTCTCGATAGCTCCAACCCGGCTGTACGTGTTGCTTGCCATATTGTAGGTGTTCCTGGTGCACATAAGGTTTTCCTGCAACAAATCATGCAAACTTTGAAAGTTAGGAAAACCGCCTCCCAATGAGGATGATTGGCCTGGATCACCATGGGGTTGGTATTGGTACTGATGATGTTGTGGAGCGTGGAGGACAAGTGCTTCTTGCGGGTTCCATGCATGGCCTTGCATCCTTTGAAAGCTCACCGTCCCGTCTTCCGCCTCATAAATTAGGTTCATTGAGCGGCATATGTGTATATCCACCATACCCGACCATGGGCTCTTCTCAAATGACCTAGGTATGTGGGCGAAGTGCCTGAAGAGACGGTACATCCATCCCCCAAAGAAGATAGGGGTCGGTGCACTTGCAAGGCGGTTATGATGCATGTTTCGGAGCATGAGGAATGGAACATTAAGCGGCCTGCGGTTGTGGATACAGTGGAGGACAACAAGATCTCTTAACCCAACGACGCCACTACTATCATGCCTTTAGCTAAGAGAGTAGCCGAGGAGCCTATGGATGTATCTGTAGAGTGGATCCCTCAGCTTTGTACTCTTAGTGCTGCTCGGATTGTAGTACCCTTCACCAATCTGAGCCCAAATGGCTTGGCGTTCGTTCTCACCTATCTCTCGCATTCCCCCAGTATTTTCCTCGTTTCCCGCATCCTCTTCCGCATACAACCCTACAATCGATCCAAATTGTGCCATAGAGATCGAATACCTCGTTCCGCCACATCGGAATGCTACCCCATCATTGTCGAACGGGTCGCACCTCAAGTTGAATGTGAAGGTGCTATAGAATTCCAAAGTGCATTCGTGGACGGAACGGAGTCGAGTTGTTAGAGCGACTCTGAGTGGCCCCGTGACAATGTTGTTGAAACGGTCAATTTGATTCACCATAGTTAATAGCTCTGTGCATGCTTGCCTCGGGTATTCCTCCGGCCTCGTTTGAAGTATCTCGTATCAAGCCCTTGCATCGAGCTCATTGGCGTTAAATCTTGTGAACTTCCTAGCCATCTGAAAGAATACACCAAAAGTTAGCACGAAACAGAAGTATTTCCGGACGAAACTGCAAACAATGAGCTGGACACGACCCCGTGTTCAGCGGACACGGCCCCGTGTCCAGGCGTCTGTTACACAAAAATTTCATTTTTCGTCCCGGTTCCGAAAACTTGAAAATTTTTGGTCCAATAGATGCGGTTTCCCCCGAAAATGAAACCCTAAGTGCCGTTTTTCCCAAAATAACTCGTTTACCCATTCAATTTTAACTTTTTCGGTTCAAGAACAAGGGTTTGGGGGGTTTTTGTGAGAAATCGGGCGAATCTAAGAACAATACAAGTGTATTCACTTTCCTTAACGCTAATCTAACTAAATGCAAACAGATCTAAACAAAAATTTGAGGTTCGATCCGGATGAACTTCAAGAACCTTAGATTTTTCCCTAAATTTTTGGTGTTTTAACTACATGCAAGTAACTAATCTAACTACTAGAAGTGATAGAATCATACCTTGATGTTGTTAGAGTGATAGGAGACGTCGAAAATCTGCGAAAAATCGCCTGGAACCAGAGCTTTTTCGGGGAAACGGGGCGTGTGGAATGAAGTAACTGTTTTGAAAAGGGGGATATATCCCGTCTGCAGCGCGGACACGGCCCCGTGTCCACCGTGTGAGAAAATATGGGTGATAGAAAAAGGTCCTGACCACCTAGACTTTAATTTACTAGGAAATAATCGAAGACGTGAATTAAACAAAAGAACTAGATCTCCTACCCGAAATTCATTAGGTTTAATATGTTTGTCATGCAATTTTTTCATTCTTTCTTTATAAATTTCAGAGTTTGAGTATGCATAATTCCTAAGTTCGTCTAATTAATTTAATTGACAAAATCGATTTTTACTAGCAAATTCTAAATCTAAGTTTACATTTTTGATTGCCTAGTAGGTTTTGTGTGCAATTTCTACTGGCAAGTGACAACTTTTTCCGTAGACTAGCTTATATGGGGTTGTACCTATTGTTGTTTTATAAGCAGTTCGAAAAGCCCATAAAGCATCATCTAATTTATCTGTCCATTCCTTTTTATTTAACCCTACGGTTTTTTCAAGTATTCGTTTTAAACCTCTATTAGTCACTTCGGCTTGTCCGTTTGTTTGAGGATGATATGCTGTTGAGACCCGGGGATAGACCCCATACCTTGTTAAAAAAATTTCAAGTTGATGGTTGCAAAAATGGGTACCTCTATCACTTATTAATGCTTTAGGTGTGCCAAAACGAGAGAATAATTTTTTCAGAAATCTTACCACGACTCTTCCATCATTCGTTGGAAGTGCCTCGGCCTCGGCCCATTTAGACAAGTAGTCTACTGCCACAAGTATATATTTGTTTCCTTTCGATGGTGGGAAAGGTCCCATAAAGTCGAGTCCCCACACATCAAAAATTTCACAAACAAGAATGCCATTTTGTGGCATTTCGTTTTTGGAAGAAATATTACCTGTTCTTTGGCAAGCATCACATGTCTTGACAAGACTTTGGGCGTCTTTGTAAATGGTTGGCCAATAAAATCCTGAATCGAATACCTTTCGTGCGGTACTAGCGGCACCATGATGCCCTCCGTATGGACCTTCATGACAATGGCAGAGAATTCTTCGTGCTTCGCTACCATGAACGCATCGTCGGACGAGTTGGTCGGCACACATTTTGAAAAGATATGGATCTTCCCAAAAATAGTGTTTCACATTGGCAAAGAATTTTTTTCTTTGATGATGTGGCCAACCTTTTGCGACTATACCGCTAGCTAGGTAGTTAGCATAGTCGGCGTACCATGGTTCTTCCTTGTATTCCACCATTTCCAGGGACTCAGTTGGGAATTTTTCATTGATTTGCTCGTCCCTGGTTGCCTCCAAAGCTGGGTCTTCTAAGCGCGAAAGATGATCTGCAGCGGTGTTTTCTGCTCCTCTTTTGTCTTTGATTTCAATGTCAAATTCTTGGAGGAGTAGAATCCACCGAATCAAACGTGGTTTTGCGTCTTGCTTTTTGAAGAGATATCGAATGGCTGCATGATCTGTATAGACTATAGTTTTAGAAAGAATAAGATAAGAACGAAATTTATCAAAAGCAAATACCACAGCTAGTAATTCTTTTTCAGTTGTTGTGTAATTTTCTTGTGCATCATTTAGTGTTTTACTAGCATAATAAATTGGGTGGAAATGCTTTTCTTTTCTTTGTCCCAAGACAGCTCCAACTGCAAAGTCACTAGCATCACACATGATTTCGAAAGGAAATTTCCAATCAGGTGCTATCATGATAGGTGCATTAACTAACATTTACTTTAAGGTTAGAAATGCTTGATTGCAATCCTTGTCAAAGATGAAAGGGGCATCTTTTTCAAGTAATTTTGTTAGAGGCCTAGAAATTTTAGAAAAGTCTTTGATAAACCGCCTATAAAATCCGGCATGCCCTAGGAAACTTCTGATAGCTCTTACGGAGGATGGAGGTGGTAATCTAGAAATGGTATCTATTTTGGCTCGATCCACCTCCATTCCTTCGCTTGAGATCTTGTGACCGAGTACTATTCCCTCCGTTACCATGAAATGGCATTTTTCCCAATTAAGGGCGAGGTTGGTTTCCTCACATCGGGATAGCATTCGTTCAAGGTTATCGAGGCATTGGTCGTATGAATCCCCGAAGATAGAAAAGTCGTCCATGAAGACTTCCATTGTCTTTTCTATCATGTCATGGAAAATGGCTACCATGCAACGTTGGAATGTTGCGGGGCATTACATAGACCGAACGGCATGCGTCAATAAGCAAAAGTTCCATAGGGACATGTGAAAGTTGTCTTTTCTTGGTCTTCGGGTGCTATCGGGATTTGAAAGTAACCTGAAAAACCATCCAAGAAACAATAAAATTTATGACCGGATAATCTTTCTAACATTTGATCAATGAAGGGTAAAGGAAAATGATCTTTTCTTGTAGCTTCATTTAATCTTCTATAATCTATACATACTCTCCATCCTGTGACGGTTCTCGTTGGTATTAATTCATTCTTTTCGTTAGTTATTACCGTCATACCTCCTTTCTTTGGAACTACTTGGACGGGACTCACCCAAGGACTATCAGAGATAGGATAGATAAGTCTGGCGTCAAGTAATTTGATGACTTCGTTTTTAACCACTTCTTGAACATTTGGATTTACTTGACGTTGTGGTTGTATTACCGATTTGTAGTCATCATTCATCAAAATTTTGTGTGTGCACATGGAAGGACTAATTCCTTTTATGTCTACAAGTTTCCAAGCTATTGCGTTTTTATGTTTTTTCAAAAGACTAATTAATTTTTCTTTTTCTAAGTTATCTAATTTAGACGAAATAATTACAGGTAAATTACCATCTTTGTCTAGAAAAGCATATTCCAAACCTTTTGGAAGTTCTTTGAGCTCAAGTGGTGGGTCTTTAGGAGACTCCTTATTTGGTTGCTCATTTCGATCAAGAACTTTAAAAGTTTGTTCTATGGCGACCTCTTCTTCAACAAAGTGGTCAATCTCTTCTCTTGTATCGGGTGGTTCATCTTCATCTTCAATTAAGGGGTCATTATTGCCGAAAGGATATTTCATTGACCGTTCGAGATCGACACTTCTTTTAAATGCCCCTAATTGAAGAGATAGATTGTTGAACTTCCGGTTTTTCAAAGCTTCGTGAGTTTTTACAAATGGTCGTCCCAACACTAGAGGAGCGTCATCGAGGATGACAAAGTCGGTCGGGATTACCATTTGATTTGTTTGAACCAATACATCCTCAACTACACCGATTGATTTTATTACTTTCCGATTGGATAGAAAAATGGGTATTTGAAGTGGAGAAAAATCACTAATACTTAATTTTTCGAAAATGTAGTTAGGAATTATGTTAACACATAGATCTTTATCGATTGTGACATTACTAATAAACGAATTTTGAAAGAAACATGGAACCGGTTTAATGTTAATTTCAAATGGGTCTTCTTTTATTAGCGAGGTTTGATCATTAGTTAACTTAACACTTACCGTTTCGTCAATTTTAGTGTTAGTATTTAACTCTTTTAAAAACTTAGCATGAGTGGGTACTAAACAATGATTTTCAAAAGAATGTGACAAGAGATTAATTTCTTCAAAATTAGACTCTTCTTGAATTTTAACATTGTCGGACTCACCTTTATCGTTGTTTAACTCATGTGTCGGTTTTTCACTTATTTGTTCTTCCATTTTTACACTTTCAGTTATCTCTTCCTTTTTTAATTCTTCTCTTGCGCGGGACTCCTCTTCCCTTGCGCGAGATTCTTTTATACATCGATCGATAACTCTAATGTGTTCTAATATCCTCTCGGTCACTTCGGTTATAGAAAAAGAGTCAGAATTTTCAAAGCTTGAATCCGGTTGTTCGATCCTTTGTTCCTCATAATGCCCATATAAAGTAGATGGTTCACACCATTGTTCTTCATTGTAAGCATATGATGGATAAGGGTCGTAATTTTGTTCTTCATAATACTCATATGAGGTGGGTTGTTCACGCTATGGTTCCTCATAATAAGCATACGAAGGTGGTGGCTCATATCTTGGTTCCTCAAAGTACGAGTATGAAGGCTCATACCTTGGTTCATCAAAATATGAGTATGAGGGAGGAGGTTCATACCTTTGGTCTTCATATGATGTGTATGAAGTTGATGGTTCGTACCTGGGTTCCTCATAGTAGGTGTATGAATTGGATGGTTGATATGAGTGACTATTTTGAACCGAGTGTGTGTTACGACAATTAGTGCAATAATTACCCCTATAATCATCCTCCTCATAGGTGTAGTTGTAACCTCCTGAGTATTGATCCATAAGAATCACTCAGCAGACCACAACCAAGTCTCGAGATCAGAAAACAAAAATAAAAACGGAAACAGAGGCTGGACACGGCCCCGTGTTCAGTGGACATGGCCCCGTGTTCAGAATCTGTATCTGGGCGTTTTAATTAAATTTACTGATTTCGTTGAGCACGGGGCGTGTTCAGTGAGCACGGCCCGTGTTCAAGCTTCTGTTACTGGGTGTTTATGAAAAATCTGCAGCACGGCCCCGTGTTCAGTGAACACGGCCCCGTGTACAGGTTACTGTAAATGCAAATCTAAACTAAAATGCAGAAAAATGTGCGCGCGTTTTAAAAAGGTTTTGAAAAACTGATTAGGGCGTCGATTTTAAGCTTTCTTAAAATCCTTGTGTCCCCGGCAGCGGCGCCAAGAACTTGATGCGTGTGAAGTGTTATATATATTAGGTGTATATTTTAAGCCCCTTTAACACTTTTTAGTCAAGTTTTAAATTTATAAAACATGATATTTACTAACACTAGACACACATATGGGCAAGTGCACCCATCGTGAGCGTAGTATAGTGTTGGTAAGATACCGAGGTCGTCCAAGGACACAAGAGCTTTTAGTACCGGTTTATCCTCAACGTCTAATCAAATCAAAAAGTTAAAAAAATGTTTTAACTAAGAAACATAAAAACTAACTAAAATGCTGAAAAATAAAAATAAAAACAGATAGACAAGATGAATCACTTGGTTCCGACTCGTATCTAGTGTAACCTTTGATTATTTCCGCACTTTTGCACTATTTTAAGAGATTATCTTACTTATTGTAGTAGGCCCCTCTTTTGAAGGTGACGTTACCCTCACCCCGGTAGTTTGAGTCAGCAAGGATACAATCCTAAAAGGGTGGATTATTGGAAGATAATTAATTAAGTTATTAATGCAAATTATGGTAGGCCCCTCTTTTGGAGGTGACGTTACCCTCGACTAAGTAGTCTGAGTCAGCAGGGATACAGTCCTAAATAGCCGGGTTATAGTATTAATAGTAGTTAACTTATGAGGGGATCAAAGAGTTTGGACCCCCGCCATCCAATACCGTTAAGTATTGAAGGAGGTCCTACTAAATTTGACCCAGGTCCATTGCAGGACCTCTAAACGCTGAACAATGGCAAGACCTTTACCAAACCGTTCCCTTAACCCCCGACCAGGTAGCCAACATACCTCCATATAGACCGTGGAGATATGAATGGTGAAAATCTTTTATTTTATATAGACAGTAAAATAATGCCAAGACACTACGGACAAACGATAAGGAAAGATCACCTTCAACATAAGCAACTAGTTATTAAAGTCATTAATACAAAACCAAGTAAAAAGTGCGAAAAGATTAAAAATAAAAAGTATTACACTAGACACTTTGTCTTCACCAAATGATGTAAGAGACTTAGGCAAACATGGCCTTGATTGTCAAGAACTCTTACGATCAATCTTGGATCCCGAGACGACTCACACACTCTACGATGGACAATGGATGATGGTGGTGGATGATGGTGTTATGGTGGTGGTGGGTGGTGGGTGAAGTGTGAGAGAGGTGGTGTGCCAAGGGATGGTTTGAGCTTGAGCCAAGCACTTCTATTTATAGGCTGAACAGAAGCTCGGGCACGGCCCCGTGTCCACATCCTTCTCTTTTTTCATTTATTGCAGCTTGTCTTATTAGTTGACCACGCCCCCGTGTCCGCTGAGCACGACCCCGTGGTGCAGAAGAATCTTTGTACTATGAAGATTTGCTGGATTGTACGAATCTTATAGTTGACCACGGCCCCGTGTCCGCTGAGCACGGCCCCGTGGTGGGCAATAGAAGCTTCTACCACTTTGTCTTTTCTGCTGACACTTGGGCACGCCCCCGTGCTGGCTGAGCACGGGGCGTGTTCAGTCTTCTGTTGTCTTGTTTTGCTTGGGAAGATGCTGTCATGGGGTCGGGCATGTCACGTCTTGTTCCTTTTCTTGTATTTATGTTAGATTTTGATGTCTTTTTGCTTCTTTTGTTAATTTGAGCTCATTTAATCCTGAAAATACAAAAGGAAGACAAAAGCACACTTTTTCCAACATTAGTACTAAAAAAGGGTTAGTTTTATGCCACAATTGATGTAATTTATATGTTGCATTTTGCACACATCATCTGCTGATACATCGAAAACTGTGTCTAAAACTCTCACGATTAATGACAAAGTGCTATACTTAAACATCCGTCGAATTCATGACTAATGATAAAGTATGGCCCTAATGTGGGCAGCACTTAAACATCCATCGGATAGTTTCAATTGATCGGGCATTGAATCGTAGTAGCGATCGAGTTAATACCCGGTATCGTAGCAGTACCCCACTAATTTGAAAGTGAAATTCGAGCAGAATATGATTGATTTTGAAAGTTTCGTCGATACCAGTGAACTGCTCATGACCCGCTCTATTTATAGCTGGAATTTGGGTCTCACGCGGCCCGCGTGGCCACCTAGTCTACGCGTAGGTCGGATGGGTCACAAGTAGGATTGCCACGTGGATGATACGTGGTCCGGATGCTTATCCGGTTGAACTTCAAGTTGACGCGGCCCGCGTAAGGGTCTGGTCATCCTTTACGCCGTCCGCGAGAGGATCAAGAATCTTGATTTCTTGATTTTTGATATGGATTAGGGTTTCGAGGGTCCAGGTTTTCACTTATGGGTCGGTTTGATACATTTTTTAGAGTTCTTACACCTTAAATATCAGTAAAGACTGTTCTTGCATAGCATCAATCTTGAGAATGTCATTATCTGCCTTTGGAAGACTCGGATGTTGAACATTCATAATCATCTGTAGGAACCTCGGATACATCCATAATTTATTGCCGGAAGTACGAGATCATGTTCTTCTGAGATTTTCTTTCATGTTGGCGAAGATGAACTTTGAAATGTTGAACGGCTTGTTTAATACTAACGCGACCATCAACCCAACGAGATCGTTCCCGGCCATATCATATCCAGCACGGCTTTTACTTATACATTGAATCAGTACATGAAGTAAGAACTTGTATCGCAGCGGCAATCCAGCTTTGTTGATCTGACTGGCGAAGATATCACCGGTGCACTTCATTCTAAGTAAACAGCCTTGTGTGCACATGACCGGAATAGAATCTGGAGCATTGGCATCATCTTGAAGTTCCAAAACAGAGTTCAGAATATCCAGAGATACATTCACGTTCAACTGGTTAACCTGCCCCTGAATCAGCTCCTTTCCGTCGACTTCAATCACGTTCGCTGAATTCCATAATTCTTTAATAAGAGACTTGTAAACCATCGTTGAGAATGTAATTGCTTTGTTTATCCGTGATTCCCTCAACCATTGAGTAATCTCCTTGTAAGCGTCAAGCTTTCCTTCTGGATCTAAGTAAGCTACCATATTGTGTCGAGGTTCGGACATGATTTCTTCTTCTGTTTTGTTAGTTTTCTTGGTGGCAGGTTCACGTTTTCGTTCTTTCGGAGCCATTCTGTATTCAAAAAATACCCGCAGTAAGATAAAACTACATAACACAATACATATATGTATACACATTTAATGTACATTGTGAACATTAATCATGTATAGATATATATACTGTTAAAGAGTTATACATTGACAAATTTGAAAATTTTCCAAGTGTTGAACTGACGAAGAATGGTCCCTGTGACGAAGATTGATTCCTTAATGACGAAGATTTAATCTTCATTGCCTTAGCTGACGAAGATTCATTGGTCAGAAAAAGTCAATTATAGTCAACTGTTATGATGAAGATTGAATCTTCGTCATTTTAAAATTCGTCAATTTAGGGTTCGTCATTCCAAAATTCAATTTGGGGGTTTCGTCATAAGGATTGTTCGCCGAAACATGTTGAATCCCAGTTGATTCAACATCAATCAACATCAGGAAACAAGAACCAGGTGTATTTAAAACCACTTTAAACACCATTTAACCAAACCATTTTAAACAATGTTTAAACAAACAACAACCATACCCAGTTTTAATCAAAACACCAAAAACCAAGGCCCCTGTTTAATCGATTAAGCCATTTCAAACATAACAAGGTATATGTCAATCATTTTAGATCAATATTAACATCAGATCATCAAACAAAATTATATCAACAAAAATAAATATAAACAATATCAAACCTAAGACCCTGTTCGAGCATTATGTTACCCAAATCAAAACTCAAATGATAATCAGCATACACACAGAAAAACTATTACATTCTTGCATTTCAAACCATATTCAGATAAGAAAAGAAAAACATGAACAGTTAAGCATAAGATATAATCAAACATCAACAAGTTTCAGAGGGTTTCAAACCAACATCGGTCACAATCAGTGGATTTAAGTGGTTCCGATCATGTTTTTGGTCCATTATTTACCTTGGTATTGTTTCAAAATAACAAAGAAATCAACAAGTTTGAGTCCGTAGAAAGTGAACAGTAGTGGGTTTTGTAAAAGTGATTTTGAGTTGTGATGTCACTTATTAACTGGGGGTCCCTTTATATATCTGGGAACCTCGACGAAGATTCAATGACGACGAAGAATGAGTTGGGCTCGACGAAGACTCTAGTTGGGCCAAAGAGAATTAGCCCAGTCTGATCTTGATGAAGAATGAGTTGGGCTTCGACGAAGATTGTTGTTGGGCCAATATAAGTTAGCCCATGTCAGATCTCGACAAAGATTGAATCTTCGTCGAACTAGAAAGTCCGTCAAGACCAAAAGGGTCTTCGTTGACCAGTCAAAACAGAAACACCAATTGTTTAAATTTGAACAGATTTGAACTTGTGTTAGATTTACCAATTACAAAAGGACATTTTATGAAGTAGTGAAATCACAAACAAGTCGGTTTCGGGCTTTTCGACAGAAAATTTCGAGTTTCAACTTCGGCTTAATCAAAAACGAACTTTACAACTTACACTAAAACAGAATTTAAAATGCGGTAAACTAACGAAAGCAGTAACAAGCATAAAGACACTGTACAAAAGCAAACTTTTTGCGAGTTTCAAGGTAAGAGAATCATTACCAGCTTACGGTCTTTGTCAAAACGGTTTATGATTTCTCTTTAAAGCTTTAGATAAGTATCCTACCACAATTATCGGTATTGTTATCCACATAAGCTCAACTTATCAGATGTAATCATAATTAGGAGATATGATTTACGGTAGACTTATACTTACTTGTCGGTGTTCATCCACTGACGACACATTCCCGTATCAAGGTATGCACGAGAGTTCATCTTACCGGTGAGTATACTGCTTATCATCCGTTTGACCGTATAAAAGATGTGAGAAACTCACTTATTTTTTATTGAAAACAAGCCCTATGTGATAGAATCACTTATTGATGATGAACTTAATTTTCAGATGCATGAGGGCACAGGAGCAAGTCCGTGAACAGGTTAGTACCAACGTACAAACAAAGAAACGAACTTGACTCCCGCAAGAAAGCTGTGATAAAATATCACTTATTTTGTTTGGACATGTGATTGTTGATCACTTATTGAGGTCGTATGCAATATGTACCCGTATGTATAGTATCATGGAAGATCTAGACTTCGTCTCTGTTATTTTTTTTCGGTAAAAGATACAACCATGATACCCAGATGATAAGACAACGTAAAGACCGAATATCTCTGAACCTCGGCAATCTCTCAAACGAAATTTCGGTACCAAGACCATATGCCAATGAATGGTTCCCACCTGACTTGAAGTCTGTTAGATTTATATCATCCTGCACATTTTAGTCTGATTGTGAGCCTACCGATACATCGTCAGTTGAGCTACTTATCATATTTCAATTTTTCTTTTTGTTTTTGACCATATTGACAGACCACACCAGTGTATATCATCACTTTCCCTTCTTTAATCCAAGAAACTCATTTTTTATTTTCTATTGTTTTTGAATTTTTCAAATTTTTCAAAACTTAAAGATAGAAAGTAAACGACATATTTTTGGATTTTTGAATTTTCCACATATTTTTCTATTTTCTTGAAATTTCTCCCCCTAAAATGCGAAAAGATAAATAAACTGAAAATCTTTTTGTATTTTTGAGTTTAAATAAAATATTTACGAAAACGATCTGCCGAAAGAAGTTTTACTCTTGTTTCACCTTAATGCCATTAACCAACAAAAGATAGTCAAAACGAGACTTGTCAAAAGCTTTTGGGAAAAGGTCTACACGTTGTTCATCAGTGTGGACCTTAACAACATCGATTAGTCTTTTATCAAAACAATCACGTATGAAGTGATACTTAATTTCGATGTGTTTGGTCTTGGAGTGTTGCACAGGATTTCTAGTAATCTGTAAGGCAACATTATTATCAACAAAAATAGAAGTAGATAGGAATTCAAAACCGTAGTCGTGCATTTGTTGCTGAATCCACAGAACTTGAGAGCAACAACTTGAGGCAGCAATGTATTCAGCCTCACAAGTTGATGTAGCGACACAAGTCTGCTTCTTGCACTGCCATGTGACCAGGCGATTTCCTAAGAACAGACAACCAGCAGTTGTTGATTTGCCATCGATTTTGCAGCCACCAAAATCAGAATCACTAAATGCGACCAAATCAAAGCAATCATCCCTAGGGTACCAGAGACCGGTGTCCAGGCAAGCCTTCAAATATTGAAAAATCCTTTTTACAGTAGCCAGATGAGATGCCTTCGAGTTGGCTTGATATCTTGCGAGCAGGCACGTTGGATACATTATGTCAGGTCTCGAGGCAGTGAGATACATCAAAGATCCTGTTAGGTCCAAAGTTTTACGCTTATCTTTATTACAGTTTATTTATGTTTATTTGGTTTAAATTATGTTTTGGGCTTGGGCTAGGCCATGTGGGCCAATAGGGTAGAGGCTCCTATAAATAGTCTTGATTAGGTTATTGTAGTAGAGCTCTCCCATAGTGTCACCATGTAGCTCCCAAAAGGAGAACCTTGTACCCGACAATCATAGAGATTGTGTGCAAGGTTCTCGAAGATCGTACCAGACAGTCCTTGAGACTCTGTGCGATCTAACCAGCGACACTTTGATTTGTAATGAATATTTTCTTTTTGTTCTTATGGATTGATCTTATTTTCCGCATTCGATTAATCCTAGAGTGATATCACGGGTTGTTCGGGACTAACAGATCCGATCATAGCGCGGTAATAAGAAGAGTTGACACTTTCACCCTTCAAGTCCCTGAGTAATCCTGTGATTAGTCGGAAGTGGGGTACCAATGGGCGTTGCATCAGACATCTGAAACCGACTCAAGATGTCACCAACATATTTAGTCTTATGGATGAATATCCAAGACTCAATTTGTTCAACTTGTAGGCCCAAAAATAAATTCATTTCTCCCATTGCGCTCATCTCTAATTTTTCTTGCATAACGCTCTCGAATTGCCTGCACAAAGCATCGTTAGTTGAACCAAATATGATATCATCAACGTATACCTGTACCAGTAAAAGATCTCTATCTGTTTCCTTGATGAAAAGAGTACAGTCGATAAGACCTCGTCGAAAACCATTCTCCAGCAGATAAGTAGATAAGGTTGCATACCAAGCCCTCGGTGCTTGATGTAAACCATAGAGAGCTTTGTTGAGCAAAAAAACCCGATCGGGATGGATAGGATCTTCAAAACCCGGAGGTTGTTCGACATACACCTCTTCTTCAACGATACCATGAAGGAATGCGCTTTTGACGTCCATCTGATAGACTTTGAATCCTTTGAAAGAAGCATAAGCTAGAAAGATCCGAATAGCCTCCAGACGGGCAACAGGTGCATAAACCTCGTTGTAGTCAATTCCCTCGATTTGCCGAAATCCTTGAACAACTAATCTCGCCTTGTTGCAAATGACCACTCCACGATCATCCTTTTTGCATTTGTATACCCAACGAGTACCAATTTTCTTGTAATCGTTGGGTTTTTCAACAAGTCTCCAAACACCCAGTTTCTGGAATTGCTGAAGTTCTTCCTGCATTGCTTCCACCCAAGAATTATCCTTTACAGCTTCTTTCCAAGATTTTGGTTCTTCTTGGGAAACATAATATGCGAAGGACTAATCATTTTGCTGTCCCAATTCTCTGATAGCTGAATACAAACCAAGATTCTGGTTGCTTCTCAGCTGATTACGCGTCTGCACTCCAATGTGGACATCTCCTATAATGTTCTGCTACAGGTGAGTATCATGAATTCTCGTTTCAGGAACATCAGGAACACGAGTATCCAAACCCAAATTGTTAAGATTGATATCAACAACCAAATCCACGCCTGGCATAGACGTAGATGTGGATGCATTTCCTTCAGTAGTGTCTACATTCTGCACATGAGTAGTTGCTTCAGAAACACCTTGAACAGGAGCAACTGGAGCCGAAGAGCCTTCAGTTTCATCATGTACCACATCATCTTTTAACGACACATTGTAATCAGCGGCACCTTCAACTTCCTCATTTTGAGCAATATTGTTAACCGAAGTAGAAGCTTGAGGGTTAACAACAATTGGTCATACCAAAGACGAGTCAACTGCATTATCACTTTCCAATAACATTTGAGCAGCTGCAGATGCTTCATCAAAGGTTGGCTGATTAAAGGAGTCGAATAGCCCATCAAAATCGAACATCCAAGGATCACCCGGAGCTCCTACAGAGTTAGTATACATTTGAACCTTTACTTCACCCCATAACTCAATCTTTTTGGTTGTCAAGTTCCACACACGAAAATTCGGAGTAGCATATCCAAGGAAGAAACCCTCGATAGCCTTGGCGCCAAACTTTCTGTGCGGTTCAACCATAGTGCATGGACCGCCAAAAGGTTCTAAGTAAGAAACATCTGGTTTCCTTTTGTGTAACAGTTCGAAACAAGTTTTGTCATGCCTTTTAACTGTGAGAACTTTGTTTAGAGTATAGCAAGCAGTAGCAACATATTCCCCCCATACCTGAACAGGAAGCTCTGACTCTACCAACATCGTTCTTGCAGTTTCTATTATCGTCCGATTTTTCCTCTCAGCGACACCGTTTTGTTGTGGAGTGTAGCGAGAACTATACTCATGAAGAATGCCCTATGTAGTACAGAACTCATCCATTATGCGGTTCTTGAACTCAGTGCCATTGTCGCTTCGGATCCTCTTTACTTTCAACGTGTACAAATTTTCTAGTAAATTAAGAAGATTCTTGAGGATTTCAGGAGTTTCACTCTTGTGCGCCATAAATGATACCCAAAAAAATCTAGAGTAGTCATCAGTAACCACCAGACAATAAGCATCCCCAATGGTTGTCTTGTGTTTCATAGGTCCAAAGAGGTCCATATGGAGACGTTCAAGAGGTATGCTGACAGTGTTGACTTTCTTAATTGGGTGAGACTTCTTCGCTTGGTTTCCCTTCTGGCACGAAACACAGACATCTTGTAGATGAAAATTCTTCACAGGCACACCATTCACAAGATTGTTTTCACCAAATTGTTCATTTTTCTCAAGTAAATGTGCCCCATTCGTCTGTGCCAAGATATAGACTCCTTTTCTGTGGCTTTCGAGACAAAACAAGTGACTTGTGCAGATGTTGTAATTGCTTGGCTCATGTCAAGAATATAAATATCATTAATCCTTGGAGCCGATAAGAGAATCCATTCCTTTGGAATTTTAAACCCAGGCTTCAGCACATAACAACCGACATCATCAAAATGCACGGTGAACTTCTTATCACAGATTTGCGAAACACTCAGAAGATTGTGATCAATTTGTCGCACACAATTGATCTTGTCGAAACTCACAACACCATTGGAGATCATTCCTTTTCCAGTGATGTACCCGCCTTTGTCTCCAGCAAATGCGACATAACCTCCTCTAATGTTTTTTACATCATAAAGAAGCCGTAAGTCGCCAGTCATGTGCCTAGATGCTCCATTGTCAACAATCCAATGACTATTAATAGTTCCTCCTGGAACACCCTGCACATATCATTCGACAATCAGTTGGAATTGGGGACCTAAGCCTTAGTGGTCTTGGGTCAACCCTGATCATCAAGAAATGTGATTTCGATTTCTTGATGATTTGGAAATTTTATGTCTCCCCCTGAAATTTCACTAGTTTTAGGTTTCTAAGATTCCTTACGTTTATCAGACCGTGTATTATTAACAGATTTTGAAATTTCTGATTTTAACGGTTGTAATGAACTTGGTTCCCTTTTAACATATTTTACTTCTGGTTTTAAAGCCCTCTCAATCGCCTTGACGTTTTGACGTCGTTGTTTTGTTTCTTGTTCTTTAACAGTGCGTTTATCTTGTTGTGGTGAAACAGAATGGCGTTGTTGGTGACCCTTTTCAGGAGGGGCTCTCTCAACAAACTTTTCTTTGGGAGAGCTTGTACAGTTTTTGATGATGTGTCTAAACTCTCCACATTTAAAACAAGATCTCATTTCAACAAACTTAGGAGATTCTGATTGACAACCTGATGTCGAACTTGTAGACCCAAAGGTACTTGTTCCTTCATCACACCCATTTGTGTGTTGAGTGTAATTGTTTTGACTATTACATTTTAAAATTTTGACTTGTTGAATAAATTCGGTATTTGATTTATTTTCAAAAGTCTCCACTTTATCAGTACCCTTTGATGCTACAAATTTAACATCATTACTTTTCTTCTTGTAACGAGCTCCCTTTGTTTCAAACTTTGGTTGCGAAACCTTAGGCTTTTGAGCTCGTTGATCTTGCTGTCTACCCTTAGAAGCGATAGATTGCTGCTTTGTTGGTAATCTTTGATTTCCATATTGTTTTCTAACTTCAGATTTTGGAATAGGATCACACTGAGTTACAATAACTCTCGGGATCTCCTTACCCAAAAACTTACTGGTAGTATCTTCAAACACTTTATCAATCAAAGATTGATTGACGTTTTTAATTGGAAAATCTTTGTTTGAATATATTTTACCATCACCGACTAAAGTATACAACACATTCTCACTTTTAACGGTAGACACAGATTCCTTGATAGGATCTATCTCTTGTTTAGCAATAGAGTGCACAACAGGAGTAGGAGGATCACACAGAATATGATTCTCAATTGGAATTTCTACTCCTTTCATATTATCAAGAGATTTATCTTGATCATTCACATCTGATGAATCATAGTCCTCAACAGTTGGAGCACTTTGTTCCATAGATGTTGAATTTTCTGTTCCTTCAGATGATCTAGCTGAGGAACTGTCCGATTTGAACCCTAATCCTGTAGTGACCTCCTCATAATCAAGAGGTACACTTGGTTCAAAATGAGGCATTTCCTCTTCATCGGGCATTTTGGTATAGTTGTGTCTCAACAGCGACGGACACGACTTATATCCAATGCCTTTCACATTCCCTTTCAGTTTTTGAACGTCAATGATGAGATCAAGCACATATCGGGAGTTAGAATAACTCTCAAATTTGAGCTTGATCGCTTCATACTCACATTTAGCCATGGCTAGCTCCTTCTTTGTTTCCTCAATAATATTAATGTAGTTATTAATACTAGTTTGTTTGTTAAAAACAGTTTTAGACAATTCGGAAACACTTTTCTTTAAAGTTTCAATGACTGATTTGAAATCCTTTTCATTGCGAGCTAAGGCCATGTTTGCCTCTTTGCATTTTGACAGTTCAATAACTAGACTCTGGTTGTGACCATGAACCATTTCGGATTCATGTTTCAATTTAGCACATTCATGTTTAAGATCAGCACAATTACTACATATGCTAGGAGTAGGAGTATCAGAATTTACCTGACTTGAAGAGGCTGCGACATTTACCATAAAGGCAGTCTGGTAAGAGAAAGATCCGTCTTCAGAAAAGAACTTCTCTATCTCTTTCGATGCAATATCAGCCTTCTTGATCAGAACAGATTTCTGACACTTTAACTCCTTAGCTTCCATCAATAAACTATCAACATCAGAATCACTTCCCTCTTTTACATCCGATTCTGAACAATAATCTCCAATGCTCGAGCTTTCCTCATCTGAACTGCCAGTATAACCCTAGCTATCATCGCTTTCAGAGAATTCTTCCTTGCGCACATGCTTGATGTGATTGATGATCTTAGCATAGCATGCGGTTCCTCCTTGATTGCCACCTCCAAACTGTACGGACCAATCACAACCTTCATCAGCTTAAACAACTAATGCATGGTTGGTGTTAGAAGGACCCGATTGGTTTGTGTTGACGGAGTTGGTCTGGTTGTTGACAGCTACTATCCTTCTTTCCTGGTTAGCTTGATTCTGGTTGGAAATACTTGTTTGATTCCTGAAGGGATTTTGATTTGTTTGTCTGCTCGGGCGAGTGCACTCACGCTTGAAGTGACCCTTTTCACCGCAGTTAAAGCACGTCACAGCATCTTTGCCGAACCCGTACTTTGTATCCCTCTTGCTTTCCAAATTAGTCTTCCCAGTTCTGCTTATGTAGTCTTTAGCTCGTCTAACCGCTCTTGCAAAAGCCCACTTGATATCCATTAACTCCATTTCATCCCTATCAATCTGTTGATAATCTTCATTGGTCAGATTTATGTTTCTAATCTGACCTGCAACCAACCTACAATAAGCATTGACCATTGTGCTAAGAAGTTCCATGTGTTCTTTGGCAACTTCTACATTGACCTTGGGAAGGTTTGAAGTATCAAGTCTGGCGGTATTGGGGTTTTGCTCTTGAGTAAAATTGTTACCATAGAATGCTTGTTGAGGTTGAGGTGGAGGGGTAACAACTTGCGGTTTTGGGAACTAAGCGCTAGGATCAAATTGAGGTTGAGATTGAGGTTGAGCAACTTGAGGTTGTGATCGCGGGAACCAGGCACTAGAATCAAATTGAGGTTTAGATTGAGGTGGTTCGGGCGTAAATCCAAAGGGATTAACATTTGTCACTGGAGGAAACGGGCTTGAATTGGACATGAACACTGTTTGAAGTTTTGGTTGCTGACTGGAGCTTGCAACAGGATTAATCCCTCCAAAGTACATTTCTGGATTCTGAGGGGTTGAGATTCGTTTCGCCTTCCGGATTT
>JARYGA010027613.1:0-48321 GCA_030545235.1 Helianthus tuberosus | reverse complement strand
TATAACCTTTTGACGCTGCATCAACACACATTCATAACTTAATTTAGAAGCATCACAATAGACTATCAAGTTTTCAGTTCCTTCTGGTAATGATAGTATGGATGTGTTAGTTAACTTTTGCTTTAGAATCTTAAAAGCTTCCTCTTGTTTTAGTCCCCATTCAAACTTAATTGATTTGCAGGTCAATTTTGTTAAGGGAATGACTATTCTAGAAATTTTTTGAATAAAACGTCTATAATAGCCTACTAGTCCAAGAAAACTTCTCACATCCGTTGGTGATTCAGGGGCTTTCCACTTAGTAATCGCCTCGATTTTGGTGGGATCCACATGAATTCCTTCATGATTAACCAGGTGTCCAAGGAATTGCACTTCTGTAACCAAAATTCACATTTTGAAAATTTAGCGTAAAGCTTTTCTTTTCTCAGCAAATTTAAAAGTATAAACAAATGCTCTGCATGATCCTCTTTACTCTTAGAGTAAATAAAAATATCATCTATAAAGACAATTATGAATTTATCCAGATACGGTTTACATATTCTGTTCATCGTGTCCATAAATGCGGCTGGGGCATTGGTTAAACCAAATGGCATGACTGTACCATATCTTGTTCTGAAAGCAGTTTTAGGAATGTTCTCTTCCTGTACTTTCAATCGATGATATCCTAAGCGTAAATCGATCTTAGAAAAGAATCGAGCTCCTTGAAGTTGATCGAACAGATCATCGATTCTCGGTAGTGGGTACCAATTTTTAATCGTAACCTTGTTCAATTCGCGGTAATCAATTCACATACGCATTAATCCGTCCTTCTTCTTGACAAACAAGATTGGTGCTCCCCATGGTGATGAACTAGGCTGAATGAAACCTTTCTCCAGAAGTTCGTCCAACTGTTTTTTCAATTCTTGCATCTCTGCTGGTGCTAAACGATAAGGTGCCTTGGCAATCGGTGCTGTCCTTGGTAATAGGTGAATTCTGAATTCAACCTCTCTATCAGGTGGTAATCCAGGTAATTCTTCTTGAAAAACATCTGAGAATTTAGATACTACGGGAATATCCTTTAATTCTCTTCCTTTAGTGTTAATGATTATGGAAATCATATACACTAGTGATCCTTTTCTTGCATAACTTGTTGTTTTCATCACAGAGTTGAATTTTGTAGATCTAGTTGGCTTATCTCATTTAATTGTGATCTTTTCACCCTTTGGTGAACTTACTTGTATTGACTTTTGATCACATAGAATACTGGCATGATTGGTTACCAACCAATCCATTCCTAATACGATATCAATTCCAGCCAGATTCATTGGGTAAAGGTTAGCAGTAAATTTATGATTTAAAATTTCTATTCTTGCTCCTTGCAAGATTTCAGTAATCTTAATGGATTCCCCATTTGCCGTTTCTACCAGACATTCTTGTTGAAGTTTAGTTAATGGTTGGTTGAGAATTTTGCAGAACGAAGTATTAAAAAAAACTTTGGTTTGCACCAGAGTCAAATAATACTTTAGCAAAAATATCATTAACTAAAAACGTACCGGCAATCACATCAGGAATCATCTTCGCTTCTTCAGCTGTCAGAACAAATGCTCGGGCATTCTTAGTAGTTTTGCTATTTGTTACTGGAGCTAGTTTCGGACAATTCGGCTTGATATGCCCCATTTCTCCATAGTTGAAGCATAGCTTGTTACTGGGTTTCCTCCTGCAGTCTTCTTCCTTGTGTCCGGACATTTTGCAAAAGTTGCAGTATGTCGAGCATTTTCCTGAATGCTTCTTCTTGCAGTACTTACAGTAAGGTGCAGAGGTAGAACCTATACTTTTCCCACGGTAGTTATTTCCATAACGAAATTCTTGGGTAAGTTTTATGGCTAGGTTCCTTCTCCGATTCTCTTCTTGCGTACGTACTAATTCATCAGTTAATGTATTGGCTAATTCTACTGCTTCTTCTATGGTTTGTGGTCTAGCTGTCTTGACTACGTGTCTAATTTCACTAATTAATCCCCAGATGTAACGGAAGATTAATACTGGTTCTGGTGAGGCTAAGGTTGGCACTATTCTAGCATATTCGAAGAATACGGTAGTGTAACCCTTGCAGTCTATTCCAGTCATTCTAAGGTTTAAAAACTTATTAGAAGTTTGTTCTTTTTCATTGGGAGGACATGATTTTTTTTTCAACCATTTCCTTAAAGTTGATCCATTCCATATTATAAACTCTGTTACTTCCCCTATATTGGATAATAGTATTCCACCATTCTAAGACTGCATTCTTAAAAAGATTAGAAGCAAACAAAATCTTATCTTCTTCTGCACATTTGCTTATTTTTAAGACTGCCTCTGTCTTTTCTATCCAGCGTAAAGCTGCAATGGCTCCTTCATAGCCAGAGAATTCTATTGGTTTGCAAGACTAGAATTCTTTGTAAGAACAACCATAAGACATGGTTCTTCTTTTTGGAATTGGTAATTGAAGTAGCGGTCCATTATTCACGCTGTGACTTGGTTCACTAGGTGTTCGTTTACTTCCACTTTTATTATTTTCTGCTTCTTTAACAGACTTAATAATATTTGGCCTAGCATCTCTAATTCCTTGTGTTACTATGTGTTGGATGACACTGTTATCTATTTGGTTTCCATTATTATTATTATTCTGGTTTTCCTGATTTTCTTCGTTGTCCATCTGGATTATAAACAATTATCAGGTATTAATATCACAGAATAAGATTTAATGCAAACAATCAGACAAACAAGTTGATCAAAATCGTCGAGCATTGCGACATTCACTCTTTTTCATCTATATATATATATATATCTTACAATCTAAAAATGAAATGTAAACACACTACTAGTTATGCATCAATAGATATTAGGTTACCTATTTTAGTTAATTTGATTTTTTTTCAACTACACGCATTTATATATATATATATATGGGAAGGTTCATTTGAGAAGAAATTTAATGTAAGAAGAAAAAGAAGAAATTGCATATTAGTAAAATACTATTTCATTTATAACTCATATCATTAATTTTTAACTCTTTAATTAATTAGTCAACTAATCATTAATTATCCTACATATAATCTACAAAACCAACACATATCAAAATTTTCCTACATATACCCTACACATTATAGAATTTTATCCGACACAGTCGAAATTTGTCCTACACACCTCGAAATATATCCTACACAACTCGTAATTTATCCTACACAACTAGTAATTTATTCTACACTTTAAATTTAGTTGTTTTTTTTAATTTGGAAAAAAGTATATAGTTTGAAGAAGAGTTACAAATTCAATTTAGTTAGTTATTAAAGGGGAAGAATACAAATTAATGATTTTTGTAAGTTTACCAATATACCCTTATATTAAAATTGAATGAAAATATTAAATAAAGTAAAATGAATCATTCTTATTGTTTGAAACTTCTTCTTTTTTCTTCTTACAAAAAAATTCTTCTCGTTTGAACTCTCCACTATATATATATATATATATATATATATATATATTATTACTAGATTTTGTTTATCTATACTGCATTTCCCGCTCGTCGTATTTCCACACTAGTTTTTCTCCTATCTCTCTCATCCTCTCTCCTCCTTCTATCAGTTCCTCACCATAAGTGCGGAGTTCCTGCATATTCTCGTCACTCATGGGTGGTCGTGGTACGGGTACTGGGTCAGGATACAAAGGTAACGGTTCTCCATATGGGTACGGGTTGTTCAGTATCTCCTGAACATACTGGTCGTTATCCCAATATGGATCTAAAGGATTAAGGTTGGTGTATTGTGCTATAGGGTTTGGTATCGAGTCTTCCTGTGGGTAGAGTTGTCGCAACCCCCGCCCCTATCTGTCCCGGGAACGGGCGGCCGCGAACTCAGTATCGGTGGTATCGGTGTTTATTAATTTGGCAGCGGAAATTACATCAGGACCGTAATTAGGAAATATTTTATCAGAGTAAAACACCATATTTTATATAAATAAACATATTGGGATAAAGCCCAAGTTTTCATTACAAACTGATTTATAGGGATAAATCCCATTTTATTTGAAATAAAACGCCTTCTTTATTTAGGTAACTTTTATAGCCATTTTTCCAAGCCTTCAGTGCTGTGCAGCTGGCTTCTAATTGGCTTTCACATTGTGTTACCTGAAACGCGTTTTAAAAACATTTGTCAGTGGGAAATACTGGTGAGTGAATCCCAGTTTAATCAAGAAACATTAATTTAATTTAATTTAATTTAAACAGTATTGAGAGTGATTACAATGTTTATATCTACCCAATTACTCATTCAGTACTGTCAATCCTGACTGGTGGGTCATATTACACATTGGCTAACTCTTCGTCCAATGGTAACGTGTCTCACATTTTGTATACAAAACCCCAACATACCGGCAGTAATCGTAGAATTACAAAGACTCAATTGCTGCTAAATTGCATTGTAAAATAATTAAGGTTTTGTAAAAACTGTTTACAAAAAGGAGATTACTCACATTGCTGTCTTAGATTATCCTTTAGGGTTTCCTGGTGACAATCTATAATTTACACAAATGCACACGTGTTAGTATAATAACCCATTTTAACATTAGTAATACCCTCCCCGAGACGGCATTCCAACGACTACGTCGGGCAGAACCACGACTACGTCGGGCAGAACCACGACAGCCGTACGGAACCCTAGATCAATCGGGCAGAGTATCTAATACGTATCCAGGGGTTATGATACTTACAACGGAGCAGAACTTCATTATTTAGGGGGGGTATTAGACCCGGGTATAACTTCTACTATTAAGAAATTGAGAGAGATCGAGTGAATGAATGAATTTCGACTGAAGGCCCTTCATTGCAATTTATAGGGCCTGATATGGCTTTTCTCACGGCCCGCGTAAAACAAGACCATGGCCTACACGGCCCGCCTAGTAGCCCGGGTAGGGTTTAGGTGATCCGGGTCAACAGTTAGCTTCGACGTGTGTTGGGCCACGTGGCGGCCCAGGGTTTCGCCAGCTTTCACATTGTCGCGGCCAGCGTAAGGGTTAGGTGAAGGCTTACGAGGCCCGCCTAAAACCCAATTTCTTTGTTTTTTAATTATTTTTAATGATATTTTATATTTTGGGCTCGGTTATCACATACGAGGTGTTTTTAAGACATATAGGGGTATTTAAAATATATTAGGGTGTCAGAAAAAATATTTCCAGGGTGTCGGTTTAAGTTAGGGTTGTTATATCCTCCCCACCTTGTTTTAGAGCTCGTCCTCGAGATCTACTGGAACAAGTGTGGATATTTCCTTTGCATTTCTGATTCAAGCTCCCATGTGTAATCAGGTCCTCTTTTGGAGTCCCACTTTACTTTGACCAGAACTAATCTCTTATGCTTGAGGTTTTTGACTTTCCTGTCTTCAATCTGTAGAGGTCTTTCTACAAACTTGAGTTGTTCATTTACCTCTATATCCTTTAGAGGTACTACTAATGATTCATCAGCTAAGCATTTATTGAGATTAGATACATGAAATACATCATGTATTCCTGCCATTTCCTCTGGCAATCGTAGCTGAGATTAGATACATGAAATACAGGTCCTATTCTTCTAATAATCTCAAAAGGTCCAACATACCTGGGACTTATCTTTCCCCGTTTGATGAATCTTACTACTCCTTTCCAAGGAGAGACTTTTAACAATACTTTATTTCCTATTTGAAATTCCAATGGTTTGCGTCGGTTATCAGCATAGCTCTTTTGTCGATCACGTGCTGCTTTCAGTCGTTCCTTGACTTGAATAATCTTGTCGGTTGTTTCTTGCACTACCTCAGGTCCAGATAGTTGCTTCTCCCCAATTTCTGTCCAACAGACTGGGGTTCGGCACTTTCGTCCATAAAGTGCTTCAAATGGTGCAGCATTGATACTTGTGTGATAACTATAATTATAGGAAAATTCTATTAATGGTAAGTGATCGTCCCAATTACCTCCGAAATCAATTACACAAGCTCTAAGCATATCTTCCATTGTCTGAATTGTCCTTTCGCTTTGTCCGTCTGTTTGAGGATGATAAGCGGTGCTTAGATTCAACTTGGTTCCCTTTGCTTTTTGGAAACTTGACCAAAAATGAGAGGTAAAACGGCTATCCCTATCAGAAACAATTGATAAAGGAATTCCATGTAAAGAAACAATTTCATTTACATACAATTTAGCTAGTTGTTCCATATTGAAAGTTTCTTTCATTGGTAGGAAATGAGCTGACTTGGTTAGTCTATCTACAATCACCCAGATTGTATCATTGCCTTTCTTTGTTTCGGGTAATTTAGTAACAAAATCCATTGTTATTAATTCCCATTTCCACACTGGCATTTCTAGTTGCTGCAACAAACCTGAAGGTTTTTGGTGTTCAGCTTTAACTTGTGAACAGGTTAAACTTTTAGAAACATAGGCTGCTATGTCCTTTTTCATTCCTATCCACCAAAAATTCTTCCTTAAATCCTGATGTAACAACCCTCGGTAAAACGACACTCTCATAAAATTTCCGACACCCTATTATATCTTAAAATACCCTTATATGACTTTAAATACACAATGTATGTGAAAACCGAGCCCGAATTATGTTATAGTATTTAAAATAAATTAAAAACAATAAATATTAAGCTGAGGCGGGCCGCGTAGACCCACCCCAACCATTCACGCGGGCGGTATCAGGGTTGAAACCTGATATCGTTGATTTCTTAAGTTCAGGCGGGACGCGTAATAGCCCCATTAAGTTAACGCGGGCCACGAGAGCCCCAAAATGTGGCGCAACCCTGGGCCGCCACGTGGCCCAACACCCGGAAAAGCTAGTTGATGACCCAGCTAAGCTACGCAGTTGACCGAAGTCAATGCGGGCCGCGTAGCTCTATGTCTTCCCTTACGCGGGCCGCGTGGAGACCAAGTTTCAGCACTATATAAGAAGGCCATCGGGTTTCACTTTCCGTCGTTCACAATTCAATTCTCAATCTCAATTTCTATAGAAGAGTTATAATAGTCGGGTATTATACCCCTAATTAGCGAGGTTCTGCTCCGTTGTAAGTATTATAACCCCATTTTCATAATAGTTACGCTGCCCGATTGATTTAGGGTTCCGTAACAACTGTCGTGGTTCTGCCCGACGTAGTTGTTGGAATGCCGTCTCGGGGAGGGTATCATTAATATTTTCAAAGGGTTATGCTACTAACCAATGTACATTTGTATAAATTATAGATTATATCCAGGAAACCCTTACACGAAGTTTAAGATAGCAATGTGAGTTTATCCTCTTTTTGTTAACCTTTTTGGAATATTTTACAAAACCTTATTTTTTTACAATGTGATTAAGCGGTGATTGAGTCTTTGTAGTTCTTCAATTACTGCCAGTATATTGGGGTTTTGTATACAAAATTTATGACTTGCGAGTAGTAAGTTGGTAAGACAGTACGTTACAATTGGACAACGAGTTAGCCAATGTGTAACTTGACCATAGCCATAGATCCGGTCGAGTGGCAAGTACTGAATGAGTAATTGTGTAGAAATAAACAATGTGATCGCTCTCAATACTGTTTTAATTGATAAAATGTTTCTTGATTAAACTGGGATTCACTCACCAGTATTTCCGACTGACAAATGTTTTTAAAACGCGTTACAGGTAACACAATGTGAGAGCCAATTAGTAAAAAGACAGCTGGAGAACACTGAAGGCTTGGAAAAAATGTGGCTATAAAAGTTACCTAATAAACGATGTTTTAAATTCAATAAAATAGGGGTTGTCCCTATAAATGTATTGTAATAAGAAACTTGGGTTTTTCCCATGTGATTATTAATATCAAATAAGGTGGTTTTACTCTGATAAAATATTTCCTAACTACGGTCCTGATGTAATTTCCGCTGCAAGATTTAATAGCTGATACCACCAAAATCTGAGCTCTCGTCCGCCCGTTCCCGGGACAGATAAAGGATCGGGGGTTGCGATAGAAGGTGGTATCAGAGCCTAGCCACTGGTCTAAGCCAAAGAAGTGTTCTGCTGACACTTACATTCTAAATTTTGTGTTAGGAAATAATGGAAATATATGCATAACTGTATTTATTTGTTATGTGTTATTTGACTATCTGTTAGTTTACAGTATGAGTGATCAAGGACCCTCAGACATGAGTCGTCAGTTGTCTGATTCCCCTAGGAGTGAAGGTACCTCATCACAGCCTGCCCTTTCTGGGTATTCTGCTGATCAGGAAGAAGGAGTGTTTGCTTTTAAAGCTCAGTCAGAAGAGCCATTCCCTCATAAGAAACGAGGATGGTTCAGTAAGGAAGCCTTTGCACGTAGGAAAATAATGCGAAAGTTGCAACAGCAAAGAGTTTTAGCAGCTGTTAAGCGAAAGACAGATGCCCATACGCAGGATATGCTTAATAGAAGCCTAGCCAATTTCCATATCCTAGCTACAACTGCTGCTGACCCGAGTCTGGAACAACTAGTAGCCCCACAACCACAAAACCCAGACCAACCCATGGAGATAGAAAATCCGGAAAACCAAGTGGAGATGCATGACTTTAACCCAGAAGAAATCCCTAGGATACCTGCACCAAACCCCCTAGACCCAAATTACGACCCCTGGTGGGACGACAATAGGGACTTTGTGCACCGTTACCCTATTCATGAAGACACACCCATAGGAGCCTATATAGGTATGGACCCTTTAGATCACTATTACCATGATAACTACTTAGGGAAATCTTAGAAGATCCTTACCGATTTCAGGCACTTTAACCCCCATATCAGGAACCCACACCCCAGATTCCAAACCCAGTCCGAGAACCTGCACCCCCAATGAGTGCAGAAAACGTACAAGAATTTAGGACCTTCGGTGAGGAAATTTTAGAAAGCAGTGAGAGAATGCGTCAGGTGGGAGAGCGTCTCGTATGGAAATACGATGAGCGCAATATGGATTTTTGGATAAATCCATATCCGTGATGTGATGGAGGAAACGGAATAATAATAATAATATAATATAATAAACTAAAAAATAAAATAAAATGTGTGTGTACGGATGCATATTACTATTAGTGTGATTCTATTTCTGTTGGTATTGTAATTTTTATTTCAGTACTAGTGTGTAATAGATGCATAATAGTATATGAATAGAGTAAAAGTAGCAATGATCTACGTTTTTGGCTAGATTGAGTGTCATGTGATTAACTATATTAAGATATTATTTGTGATATTAATATGAGGTAAATGTTTAAAATTCAGATGGCCGACGAAGGAAATCAAGGAAATCTGAATAACGATAACCAGAGTAACATTAACGTGGTTAATGAGAATCCAAGCATGAATAACAATGGAAATCAAGTGGATAATAGTGCTATCCAACACATAGTGGCACAAGGAACTATAGATGCAATGCCATTTATTCTTCAAACGGTTCAAGAAGCGAATAATAAAAGTAAACATAGTAGTAACCGACCAATTAAACCAGAACACAGTGTGAACAATGGACCAGTACTTCAAATGCCTATTGTTGGGATTGAACCCTATCAGAGGAACAGATAATTAAAGCCAAAACTGGATCAGAGCAGTGGATCCAGAATAAGCAGACGATTACAGTTAGTTCATGCAAATCTCTCCCCTTGAAAGTGGTTTTATATCTGCTGACCTCCTATCTGCTGATCTTACTAAGTGCTGACCTACAACTGCTGCTTTGCATCTACTGACCAATGTCAAAGACTGATGGAAGACCAAAGCTCTGCTGACTCAATCTACTGCCTTGAGTCAAGTACTGCTGATCCGGACAGGCACTGCTGGGTTCACAGCAGTGGAAGGATGCAGCAGCTGTTTAAGTGTCTTTTATGTAAAGAAATGTAATAGCAGTAGTTAGTACATCAGAGTTTGTATAGATCAGAGGTTAGAGTTTGTTAGGAGGTTAGATGTCACTTTCATGGTGACGTCAGCTAAGATGATCAGTGGTTTGCAAGTGCCTATAAATAGTTCAGTACTTTGTACTGTTCTATTAGCTCTTTCACCACATCGTCTTCTTTGCACGAACAAACTACTAAGCTCTGGCTGAGGGGGAGTTAGCATTCATTCATCAATCATTGTAATCGTTGTTGAAACAAATTCAATCTTTCGATTCATTGTGTAAAGATGTTTGATTAAAGTATTACTCTCGTTTGATTGTATGCAAAGTTTGTTTTCATCTTAATTCCGCTGCACAACTCTTTCATTTCCATCTTAATTTCAAACGAAAATACAATCAGAAACAAACTCAGATCCAACAATTGGTATCAGAGCCTGGACAGTCAAATTTGATCTAACAATCATTTTGACGTAAATAGTTCAGCTCATAACAGTTGATACTGATCGTTTGTTCGTCCGTTGAAAAACAGAGCAAGGATTAATCACCATTAAAGTTGATTTCTCAGTGTCTGTAAAACAACAAGAATGACGTCACAATCTCAGGATGATAAAAACAACATCGGCTCGCTTTTTAAACCACCTATGCTAAAAAGAAATGAGTACAACATCTGGCAGAGGAGGACGGGTCACATCCTCGCTCAACAAAGCACAGGTTGTTGGAGGTCTGTCATTTATGGTCCCCATGTTCCTTCAGTGCCAAGCGCTGAAGATGCTAAAAAGTTCGTTCCAAAACCAGTTGAAAATTATACCGAAACCGACTTTCAAAAGATCGAACTAGATGCTAAAGCTTTGAGCATCATAGCATCAGCGCTGCCCAATGAGATATATGCTGGACTGTTACACTGTAACAGTGCCAAAGAATTATGGGACGCACTTAAGGAACAGTTTGGGGGGACTGAAGAAGTCATAGAAAACAACAGGGAAATCCTGAACCAACAGTATGAAACATTTTGCTACGTTAAAGGTGAATCACTAACGCAACAATTCGAGCGTTTCAGTTGTCTCATCAGTGAACTGAGGCTTGTTAACACCACTTTTACAAACTCAACTCAAAATAACAGGTTCCTCAGGTCACTGCCCGAAAAATGGGACACAATAGCTTTTGTCACCCGAAACTCATCTGAGTTCAAGGATCTGACCTTGACCCAACTCCATGGTCGACTCCTGACCTACGAAATGGAGTTGAACCAGAAAAGGAGGTTACAAGAGTCAGGAAAAGCTACCGAGGATTACACTTTCGGTAATACTGCTCTTCTGGGTCAAGAAGAATCTGGGAGCAGTGGTAAGGATCAGGGTTATGATCACTTCATTGACATAACTGCTGGTGCAAATTTTAACAACCCTGATCCTCACTCTGCAAGTTATGCATTCACTGCAAACGAAAACCAGATGTCAGATAATCTAAGCTTTGAACTCAATGATTTACAACATTTCGATCCCACTGACTTAGAGGAAATGGACATCCTGCACCAACTGGCTTTGCTAAGCGTTAGAACTAGCAAATTTTACAAGAGAACAGGGCGAAAATTCCCAGGTTTGCATGGGAATCTAAGGGTTGGGTTGGATAAATCGAAAATCAAGTGCTACAAGCGTAATAGGTTGGGACATTTCGCTAGGGAATGTAGGAGTCAAACTACTGGTCCCATAATTACTCATCCTAGCTCAAATCCTAGACCTCAAAACCAAAGCACTGTGCACTATGCCCAGTATACCCCAGCAGCTCAAGTGAACACTGCTCACTATGCTGCTACCCCTGTGCCAGTACACTATGTCCAAATTACTGTTCCACAAATCCAATATGTTCAAACCCCTGCTCCCCAGGTACAAGTGCAAACTGCTGCACCTCAAACCACTGCTCCAGCAGCAGCACAACCAGATCAACAAAGTTTTTTCACTCAAGGGTTTGTTGACTGGAGCAGTATGCCTGATGATCTTAGTGATGAAAATTTTGCACTCTATGCTTCTAATGATTCTTCACATGATGAGTTTTGTTTGATGGCATTAGAGTCAATACAGGAGGGGGTTGAAACTGAGGAGGAACAGCAGTGCTTTGAAACAGTGGAAGAGGTGACTGAAGCAGTGGTTACTGCTGTGGCTGATGAACTACTGTTGGGAGAAAGTTCAGGTACCCTGATTGAACCAATGACAAATCCATGGTCCGTAGAGGACAAAAAAGAAGAGAAAGAAGAAAAGGCTGGTGAAAAGAAGGTGGAAGCTGATGATGAAGAAGATCATCAATGTGATTGTGCAATGATGGCAGCTGCCAAGGTATCTCCTCAAGTTCTTGAAAAACTGTGTTCTGACAATTGCATAATTGCTTTTGCTAACATTAAAGAGGTGAATGAAAACCTTCGGGATAAAATCTTGACTGATGAGGTTAAATTTGAAAAGTCTTTAAAAGAACTTAAAAACAAATTAACCGAAAAGGAAAAAGAGATCAGCTGTTTAAAAGAAGAGCAAAGCATAACCAAAACCCAACTTCAAACTATGGTAGAAAAATACCAAGTTTGCAAAAAGGAGTTGGAATCCACCCGGATTACTTGTGAAAGATGGGTGGAATCCTGCAGAGGATATGAGGTTATGCCCTAAAAAACAGAGAAAAAGCAATGTGAAATTTGGGGTTGGCTATAGAAAACATGATGATGAAAACACTGCTTTTGAAAAACCTGTTCAAACCACTGATGTAACCACTGAGTTCATCCCCACAAACAAGAATGGCCAAGAAGTGAAAATCACTGACAAACTTGGTAACAAAATCACACTTGACAGACAAATGGAATCCTCTACTTTTGAGGAGCTTGAAGAATACCAGTTTAAACCAAAATGGTCTGATGCGTGTGACATTCTTGAAAATTTCAAGCCAATGGACTTTACATCAACTGATGGTGTCAAGGCTCCAAAAGCTAAAGTCATACCTCTCAAGGACATCCCAGCAGTGGTTAAAACCTCTGCTGCAAAGGAGTGTGAAAAGAGAAAGAAGAGAGAAAAAATTGATAACTTGTTCTGTGAATTCTGTGAGAAAAGGAATCATCTAACAAAAGATTGTTTCCACTTAAAAGCTTATGATTTAAACAGAACAAGTGTCATTGTTTCAGCTGAAGGTTGCATTGTCTGTGGTAAAACAAACCACAAAACTCAAGCATGTGTGTATCTCAAAAACTTTGATGTGAAAAAGAATGAGTACATTGCTAAAACATCCTTGAGTCCATCATCATCATCAACATCTGTCAAATTCACCAAGAAACAACCACGGTTTGTGCCAGTTCAAACAGCTGTTACAAAACAGCTGAACCAAACATCTGTCAAAAGAGATGTTCAGGTTACTGATGCACCCCCTGCCAATCAGTTCAGAAAAGGCAGAGAAAAACAGTCTTACCAAAGGATTCCTCACGTTTATGAGGCCTACAAAAGGCCGTCTATACCCAAAGTGAACAGGCATCCTTTTGGTTACCAGCAGATGATTGGTCAGGACCCACAACAGTGGTTAGAGAAACACTGTCCTAAAACAGTTCAAACTCCTGACCTAACCACTGTCCACCATTCTGCATCCATCCCAGACACTGTTGAGACCCCATCCAAAGCCTTGTTGGCTTTGGAGACCTTAATGAACTAATCCATTTACTTCATGTGCAGGGAGCTTCTGCATGCTTTGATAGTCTTTGGTATGTAGATAGTGGAGGCTCCAGGCACATGACAGGATGTAAAGCCCTCCTCAAAGACTTTAAAATCCATGGAGGGGGTGATATATCCTTTGGGAATAATAGTAAAGGGAAAGTTCTGGGGTCTGGAACAGTGCAATCTGGAAATGTAAAATTTGAAAATGTCAATCTAATAGACAATCTAAAATTCAACCTTCTGAGTGTGTCCCAAATGAGTGACAAGGGATTTGGGTCATTCTTCACAAAATACTGTTGTAGGATTGTTGGACCAGAAATGGTAAAAAAGATTGAAGCAATAATCAAAACTGGTCAAACTAAACTTGTTGCTCAAAGAAGTGGCAATGTTTATGTTGTTGACATGTCAAAAGAGTGTCCCAGAGCTGATGCCTGTCTGTTCTCAGCTGCCTCTAACAAAGAGACAGAACTTTGGCACAGAAGGCTGGGGCACACAAATCTTAAGACAATCACAGAAATTTCAAAAAATGGTTTGGTGAGAGGCCTACCACAAAAGTTGTTTTCATGCCCTGAACATTGCATTTCCTGTTTAAAAGGAAAACAGCATAAAAGTTCTTTCAAGTCCATTGAAGAGTCCAAAACAACCCATTGTTTGCAAATGCTACACATGGATTTGTTTGGCCCAGTTCAAGTCATGAGCCTCAAAAAGAAAAAATATTGTTTGGTTATTGTTGATGACTTTTCTAGGTTTACATGGACTTTCTTTTTACACTCAAAAGATGAGACTGCAGGCATTTTGCAAGACTTTGTTACACAGGTTGAAAAGCAATTTGACCTTCCAGTGAAAAGCTTCAGGAGTGACAATGGCACAGAATTCAAAAATAGGGAGTTGGATGCCTTCTGTGTGAAGAAAGGGATTGTAAGGCAGTACAGCATCCCTAGAACACCAGAGCAGAACGGGGTAGTGGAAAGGAAGAACAGAACTCTGATTGAGGCTGCCAGAACCATGCTTGCAGATTCAGGTTTGCCACTAACTTTCTGGGCAGAGGCAGTAAACACTGCTTGCTATGTTCAGAACAGAGTTTTAATAAACCCCAGGCCAAAAAGACTGCCTATGAAATTCTGTATAAAATTAAACCACTGATTTCATACTTCAAGGTGTTTGGCTGCCCATGCTTTATTTTGAACTTAAAAGATTCCATTTCAAAATTTGCAGCCAAAATTGATTGTGGTTATCATCTGGGATACTCAACCACTGCCAAGGCCTACAAAGTGTTCAATACACGGACCAAGGCAGTGGAGGAGACTTTGAATGTTAAATTCAATGAACTTTCATCAATAAAAATCCCAGCAAACCCTGCAGATCTATTTGATCTTGAAAAATTTACTTTTGAAAATACTGCTGTCAAGACTAACAGTGCAGGTCCATCAGAGGATACAACACCAGACTATGGGTATGAAATCATCATCCCTCAAAGGTCTGCCACAAAGGGAAAAGCACCAGCTGTTCAAAACAGTTGTCATAGCTCAACCACTGCTACCTCAACAGTTGTTGACCAAAGTAGCCCATCAACCACTGCTTCCACATCCTCAAACACTGCTGACAAAAGTCCTCAAACAGTGGATAAAAGTCAGCAGTTGTCCACGTCATTACCTCCTATTCCACCACCTTTTGAAGCCACTGCTGGATCATTAAAGTCCCCAGCAGTGGTTAGCTCAGATGATACACATTTGCAGCCTTCACCAACCAATTCCATCAACCCATACCAAGGAGATTTAATCTTCTTGCGATCTCATCCACCTGATCAAATTATTGGCAACATAAATGAAGGGGTGCTCACAAGAAGCCAAACCCAAAACATTTGTCTTTTTGCTGGTTTTCTATCACTCCATCAGCCAGTCAAGTACCAAGAGGCACTGAAAGACAACAGCTGGGTAGAAGCCATGCAAGAGGAGCTCCAACAGTTTAAAAGACAACAAGTATGGGAGCTTGTACCACTGCCAGAAGAGGTTAGTCCCATTGGCACAAAGTGGGTCTTCAAGAACAAAACTGATGAAAGGGGTATTGTTGTCAAGAATAAAGCCAGGCTTGTGGTTCAAGGTTACAGACAGGAAGAGGGGATTGATTATGATGAAACATTTGCCCCTGTTGCAAGATTGGAAGCCATTAGACTGTTCCTGGCCTTTGCTGTCAACCACAATATGAAGGTGTTTCAAATGGATATCAAAAGTGCTTTCCTCTATGGTACAATTCAAGAAGAGGTATATGTTTGTCAACCTCCAGGTTTTGAGGATCCATTTTATCCAGATCATGTCTACAGGCTAAACAAAGCCTTGTATAGCCTGAAACAAGCACCAAGGGCCTGGTATGAAACTCTTTCCAACTTCCTACGCTCAAATGGTTTCAAAAGAGGTACCATTGATAAAACATTGTTTTTAAAATGGAGAGGGAAGGATTTAATGATTGTCCAGATTTATGTGGATGACATTATTTTTGGAAGCACATGTAACTCAATGTGTGAAGAGTTTAGAGAACTCATGACAGCAGAGTTTGAAATGAGTGCAATGGGTGAGCTGCAATGCTTTCTTGGTCTCCAAGTCCAGCAATTGCAAAATGGAACTTTCATTCATCAAAGCAAATATGCTAAAGAACTTTTAACCAAATTTGATATGAATGATTGTAAACCATGCAGCACACCCATGGCATCAAATAAGCTGGTCATGTCTGATGAAAAGGATGAGCTGATTGACCAAACACTTTATAGAAGCATGATTGGGTCTTTATTGTACCTAACTGCATCTAGACCAGACATCATGTTTGCAACATGTGTTTGTGCAAGAAGTCAATCAGCTCCCAGAAAATCAAATCTCATTGCTGTAAAAAGGATCTTCAGATACATAAAAGGTGCTCCCACACTTGGTATCTGGTATCCAGCTAATGGGAACATCAAGCTTTCAGGTTTCTCAGACAGTGACTTTGCTGGATGTCACACAACAAGGAAGTCCACATCAGGAGGGTGCCAGTTTCTAGGTGATTGCTTAGTTTCCTGGCAAAGCAAAAAGCAAACAGCTGTTTCAACATCCACTGCTGAAGCTGAATACATTGCTGCTGCAAGCTGTACAGCCCAACTCCTGTGGCTTCAAAATCAATTACTGGATTTTGGTATCACTGCCTTAAAGACACCACTCATGTTGGATAGCCAGGCAGCAGAAAATATCATCAAAAATCCAGTTTCCCATTCAACCACCAAACACATCGACATCAGACATCACTTTGTGAGGGATTGCTATGAAAAAGGTTTGATTTCTCTGCATCATGTCCCAACTAAAGATCAGCTGGCAGATGTGCTCACAAAAGCACTTGATACAGCCACTTTTGAAAGCTTGGTCTCTAGAATTGGGATGCTGAACATGGAATAACAAGCAACATCTTGTTTTTCTATGAATAAAAGCAACAAAATGTCTTCAGAAAATCAAAACTCCATCCTTAAAAATAGCTAAAAATGATATTTTTCATTAAAATCCTTAAAAGTCTGCCATCAACCACTGATTGTTCAAAAGTCTGTTCTAATTCAAAAGTCTGTCCACTCCTGAAAGTCAACCCCTGCTCTCTCACTCCTCTGATAAACTCGGTTGTTCAAAAGCAGTGTCTTATCCACTGATATGCTATCCACTGATAGTGAAAATCATCCACTGCTTCCATACTACTGCCTTCATCAGTCACTTTCACAAAAGTACTGTCCTTCACTTTCACCAGGGGTTGTCACGTGGGCAGTACATATTGGTCAGACTTTTTGTAACGGCTGCCACCTCAGCATTCACTTTCTTCCCTATAAAATCCCCCACTCACCACCAAAACAGGGTTTTACTGTCGAATTGAATTCTTAAAAATTCTCTTCTCAAAGCAGTTTTTCTTCTCATCTCACAAATTTCTTCGATCATTCATCTTCAAAATGACAAAATCGAAGTCATCTTCAAAACCCTCTTCTAAATCATCTTCGAAAACAGCCTCTCAAAAGGCAATCTCCACTGAAATTCCACATAAACCATCTCACAATCTCCTGGGTCTTCTCACAAAACCAGGAACCACAAATGTTTTCAATTCCATCATTAATATCATGGCAAAATCAAAGTACAAAACTTTGTTTACCGCCGATGCACCAATCTATTTGGCGACCCAAAGGGAGTTCTGGAAGAATGCAACCCTTGAAAAACAAGGAGACACTGCAACCACCATAAACTCTTCTATAAAGGGTAAAACTGTCCAAATCACGCCACAATCCATTTCAGAGGTCTTTCAACTCAATGATCATGAAGGTAAAATCTCTTTCACTAAAAATGAGTTGCAAACTGACTTCATTGAGAGAGGGTATGAAGCCACAATGATGAAGAAAATTACCTTAGAAAAAGGTTATTTTCCTTCTGCAACCAGATTTTTATTTCATACCCTCCTACTATGTGTTTCAAACAAAACCACTTCTTTCAATGAAATCCCTTTAAAGATTCAAAATCTGGGATATGCTATTCTTCAAGGAGAAAATTTTAACTATTCTCGGGAAATTTTTAAAGATTTGGTTAATAATGTTGAAACAAAATCATTCTTACTGTTTCCAAGGTTTTTAAGTTACTATTTTTCAAAGAAATTCAGTAAGGATGATTTAGCTGTAATACACCAAGGTGATTCTACTCAAATAAACAGTTTAACAACTGAAACTTTTTCAAGAATGTTAGCACCTTGCAAAACACAAGCAGAGGTGCCTGAGCAGATTTTAGCAATTACAACTGCTCCTCAGGTATCTGCTGCTGAGCCCACTGCTCAAGGTGATCAAAGCAGCAGAACAACTGTTTTGAAACCCACACCTAAAATCACCAAAAAGCCAACAAAAAGAAAAACACAAAAACCCCCCAAAACCATCAAAAAGGCATCTCTGGAGGATGAGATACCAGAGCTCCTGCCAGTGACAACACAAAAGTCACAAGAAACCACTGCTGCTACTTCCTCACAGCAGTTGGTACAAATATCTCAACCCATAGCTGAAACTCCTCCTGCTTCTTCACAAAAAGAACAGGTTGTACAAATAGGGTCTCCACACCATGATGCTCTGGAAACACTCGTTTCTATCATCCACAGCTCAATACCCGGGGCAAATCCACTTTCTACACCACCCTTCACATCCACAATCCCCCCACCAACTAAACTGTTGTTGGATGCAATTGATTTGAACCAGGCATTAACCAGTCCTTCTCAATCACCTATCAATGAGAATATGCCTCAACCACTGACTGGGTCTGCTGTATCAATCTTTGCTAACCCACCAACACAACCTGAGGAGGTTAGACCCCTTGAGTTACAAGTAACTCTTGGTGGTAATCTAAGTGAAGCAGCCACTACAATTGTTACACCCACTGGGTTACATTTGGACAGTGGTTACATTAATAAGACTTCCTTGGAGGCAATTCCTTTTATAGCACCTCTGCCAACCACCAGTGGATTTATTTATCCTACTGGCAACATCAAAAGGTTGTCAAGTGTTGAAGGAAAAAGACCCCAGTACCAAGAAAAAGGGGCATCAGTGATTAATGTTTGGAGTATACTCCCTACATCTACCACTGATAAAACCACTGCTAGTGGGAAATCAGATGATCCCATTAAATTGGGTGATGATTTAAAGTACCAGAAATTGACGGATCACATGGAAAAACTTGATAACTCTATTGCAGAACTCAAAGATATGCTACAACAGGTGTTACAAGTACAAAAGGTACAATCAACTGCTATTCCACCTCAAGCACCTGCTCCACAAAGGGCACCTGCTACAAATGAGCTCTGGAACTTGTTTCAACCTTTTCTCCACCAACAAGCACAATTAGCAGATCAGCAACATGAGAAACATGTCCAACAGCTGAGAAATGCAATGGAGTCAAGGTTCAAAAACACTCAGGCTGATTTAAAGGCTCTCAAAACTCAGATCCTGCAAACCACTGGCACTGCTCCTCCAACAGTACTTTTCATTGATCAACTCCCAGACGATAATGCCAAAAAGGGGGAGAAAATTCAGGAGTGGAAGAAGAAAGGAATAGATGATGGTCTCTACATTGAACCTGAAAAGGATGCTATGACCAGAAAAATTCCTGTGCCAGATGGTAGTAAAAAGGTAGATGCTACTCAAGAAGCACTTGATGAAGGAGTAGCAAGTGTAAAAAGAGATAGAATGGCAAAGGATGTTTCAAGGTGGAATGAGGATAAAAGAGCTTTCATGGAGCTGTATGAGCAGGGTCGTTCTGGTTCTAAAGATTCTAAAAATCCGAAGACAAAAAGAAAACCTAAGTCCATCCCATCCAGATTTCCAAAGCCTCCAAAACCACCATCCAAAAGCCATCAGCATAAAACCTCCACTCAAACAGTTGTTGTAACTCCTGCTGTATCAACTACTGCTTGTACTTCAGTGGTTTCAACATCTGTTCCCACTTCAACACACACTACTTCAACACACACCACAATTACCACATTACCATTACCACTGTCACCATCAAAAACCATTTCACCACCACTTTCACCTGCTGACAAAAAGCAGAAGACAACAGATGTTATAACATCTGTTGTAATGACAACAGTGGTTGAAACACCAGTTGTTTCAACAATTGTTAGTCAATCACAAACCACTGCCATACAATCTACTACCACTGATCCACCCAAAACATCATCTGCTTCCTCTAAAACAAAAAGAAGAAGGATTTATATATCAGATGATGATTCACCTCCACCACCACCAACATCTTCAAAATCCCTATCACTTGTCACTATTCCAAAACCCATACCTCTCTCTTCAGCTCAAATTGTAAAACCACTACCTCCTGCTGGTGTCTCATTTCCTCTAGAACTCATTGCAGTAAGGGAAGAAATAAAATCCTTTTATTATGAGGATGACCCAGCCAAAAGGAGTTTGCCATAAATTGCAGAATATCCCAGGCCAAATAATATTGAAGAATACTTGAAACTCAAGGCCAAACAGGCAGAGGATATTGCAATCAAAAACAGAAAAGGGAAATCTGATAGAGAATTTCAACAAAACTATCAGTTCTTACTCTCACAGGTCAATGCTATGGAACGTTTTGCAAAAAATGTATGTCAGCAAATTTCAGAAAGGGCAGATGAGTCCTTAAGGAAAGACTACATTGAAAACATCATGACCTACAAGAAATACAAGGGGGAGAAAAACATGTACAAGAACTGGACCATTCCTGAGCTTGAAAAAGAAGCAGCCAGGATTCAAGACATGATCAAAAATAAGGTCAAGCAGACTCCTCCTGAAAAATTCAAACAATTTGAAGCTGAGAAGATGCTAGAGTTGAGGAGAATGAAAGAGGAGCTGATTGTAGCTGATTATGGGTCAAAGAACTCTGTGACAAAGTGGGGAGAAGATAGAGTCAGGGCAACCTACAAAAGGTTGGAGGAACTAAGAAAGAAAGACCCAAATGTTCCTCAGAAGCCTGACTATTCTAAAGCAGAGGTTTCTAAAAGACCACCAAAGCTGCAAGTCAAAAGAACCACTGCTCCAGCTGGTGCTGCCATCTACAAAAGAAGGAGCAAAAACCAGTTTAGTATGGAAACAATTCAAGATCTTTTAGCTGGAGATGCCATTGTAAAAGCAGGCACGAAAGTAATGATAAAGGAAGATCTTGAATTGGAACAATCTGCAAGTGCTGCTCAGCCAGCCATGAATAGGCCAGCCTCACCGAATACTTCTGCAAATAAACATCTCCCAAGAAACCCACCAAGCTCAAAAATACAAAAGTGGGAAACTGACAAACAGACCTGCGTATTGACTTTGCTCAGGTCTGGTGGAGAAGTGGAGAAAATATCAAGGGAACAAGCTCTTGGCCTGAGTCTTGAAGATTTGCAGGATCTCCTTGATCTTCCACTTAGCAGGGATGATGAAGATACAGATGCCCTAGACTTTGAATTACAATTTAAAGGTCAGATAAGGGAACTGTTGATGAGGCAATAAAGTCTTCCACAAATAATGAAGAGTTTTGGCATTATCTGTTCCAGGGGGAGATTGTTGGGATTGAACCCTATCAGAGGAACAGATAATTAAAGCCAAAACTGGATCAGAGCAGTGGATCCAGAATAAGAAGACGATTACAGTTAGTTCATGCAAATCTCTCCCCTTGAAAGTGGTTTTATATCTGCTGACCTCCTATCTGCTGATCTTACTAAGTGCTGACCTACAACTGCTGCTTTGCATCTACTGACCAATGTCAAAGACTGATGGAAGACCAAAGCTCTGCTGACTCAATCTACTGCCTTGAGTCAAGTACTGCTGATCCGGACAGGCACTGCTGGGTTCACAGCAGTGGAAGGATGCAGCAGCTGTTTAAGTGTCTTTTATGTAAAGAAATGTAATAGCAGTAGTTAGTACATCAGAGTTTGTATAGATCAGAGGTTAGAGTTTGTTAGGAGGTTAGATGTCACTTTCATGGTGACGTCAGCTAAGATGCTCAGTGGTTTGCAAGTGCCTATAAATAGTTCAGTACTTTGTACTATTCTATTAGCTCTTTCACCACATTGTCTTCTTTGCACGAACAAACTACTGAGCTCTGGCTGAGGGGGAGTTTGCATTCATTCATCAATCATTGTAATCGTTGTTGAAACAAATTCAATCTTTCGATTCATTGTGTAAAGATGTTTGATTAAAGTATTACTCTCGTTTGATTGTATGCAAAGTTTGTTTTCATCTTAATTCCGCTGCACAACTCTTTCATTTCCATCTTAATTTCAAACGAAAATACAATCAGAAACAAACTCAGATCCAACACCTATTCCCAAAAGAAGAAGAACCGTGCCTTACGGTTGTTCTTATAAAGAATTCTGGTCTTGTAAACCAATGGAATTCTCGGGCAACGAAGGGGCCATTGCAACCTTAAGCTGGTTAGAGAAGACTGAGGCAGTCTTAAGGATAAGCAAATGTACTGAAGAAGATAAAATATTGTTTGCTTCTAATCTGTTTAAGAATTCAGCACTAGAATGGTGGAACACTATCCTCCAATCAAGAGGAAGTGATAGAACTTACAATATGGAATGGGAAGAATTTAAGAACAAGGTAGAAAGGAAATTCTGCCCATCCAATGAGAAGGAACAGATAGCAAACAAATTCCTAAACCTTAGAATGACTGGTGTGGATAGTAAGGGATACACTAAAATATTCATTGAATATGCCAGAATAGTGCCAACTCTTGCTTCACCAGAACCAGTGTTAATCTCCCGTTATATCTGGGGATTAATCGGGGAGATTAGACATGTAGTCAAGGCAGCTAGACCTCAAACCATAGAAGAAGCTGTAGAACTAGCCAATACCTTGACTGATGAGTTAGTCCGTACCCGAGAAGAGGATCAAAGGAGGAACCTAACCCAGAAGTTGACTCAAGAATTTTGTTCTGGAAATTCTAACCGTGGAAGAAATGTAGGTTCTACCTTTGCCCCCTACTGTAGGTATTGCAAAAGAAAGCATTAAGGAAGATGCTCCGTATACTGTAACTTTTGCAAAATATCGGGACACAAGGAAGAAAATTGCAGGAAGAAAGCTAACATCCGGATATGTTACAACTGCGGAGAACAAGGCCATATCAAGCTTAATTGTCCAAAATTAGTTCCAACTCCAGACAACAAGAATACTAAAAATGTTAGAGCATTTGTTCTGACTGCAGATGAAGCCAAGATGATTCCAGATGTCATAGCTGGTACGTTTTTAGTTAATGATATCTTTGCTAAAGTATTATTTGACTCTGGTGCAAACCAAAGTTTTTTTAATACATCATTTTGCAAATTTCTAAATCAGTCATTAACTAAACTACCACAAGAATGTTTAGTAGAGACAAACAATGGAGAAACCGTTAGGATTTCTGAAATCTTGCAGGGAGCAAGTATAGAAATTTTAAATCAGAAATTTATTGCAAATCTTTATCCCATGAATCTGGCAGGATTCGATGTTGTTTTAGGAATGGATTGGTTAATAGCCCATAAAGCCAGTATTTTATGTGATCAAAAGTCAATTCAAGTAAATTCACCAAAAGGTACAACGATCACAATTAAAGGAGATAAACCCTCTAGGTCCACTAAGTTCATCTCTGTGATGAAAACTGCAAGTTATATAAGAAAAGGTTCTATAGTGTATTTGATTTCTATAATCACTAACACTAAAGGAAAAGATTTAAAAGATATTCCAGTAGTATCTCAGTTTTCAGATGTATTTCCAGAAGAATTGCCAGGGCAACCTCCAGATAGAGAAGTTGAATTTAGAATCCATTTAATACCAGGAACAGCACCAATTGCCAAAGCAGCTTACCGTTTGGCACCCGCATAAATGCAAGAATTAAAGAAACAATTGGACGAATTGTTAGAGAAAGGATTTATACAACCAAGTTCGTCGCCATGCGGAGCGCCGATACGGTTTGTTAAAAAGAAGGATGGATCAATGCGTATGTGTATTGATTACCGTGAATTAAACAAAGTCACGATTAAGAATCGGTACCCATTACCGAGAATCGATGATCTGTTTGATCAACTACAAGGAGCTCGATTTTTCTCAAAAATCGATTTAAGGTCAGGATATCATCAATTAAAGGTACAGGAAGAGGACATTCCTAAGACCGCATTCAGAACGAGGTATGGCCATTATGAGTTTACTGTCATGCCATTTGGTTTAACCAATGCCCCAGCTGCATTTATGGACATGATGAACCGAATATGTAAACCATATTTGGATAAATTCATAATTGTCTTCATAGATGATATTCTTATTTATTCTAAGAATAAAGAGGATCATGCAAAACATTTGAACGCACTTTTAAGTCTATTAAGAAAGGAAAAACTTTATGCTAAATTTTCTAAGTGCGAATTTTGGTTAGAACAGGTACAATTCCTTGGACATTTAGTCAATCATGAAGGAATTCATGTAGATCCAACAAAAATCGAGGCAATCACTAAATGGAAAACCCCTGAGTCACCAACCGAGGTTAGAAGTTTCTTAGGATTGGCCGGTTACTATAGAAGATTTATTCAAGATTTTTCTAGAATAGCCATTCCCTTAACTAAGCTAACCTGTAAATCTGTTAAGTTTGAATGGGGATTAAAACAAGAAGAAGCTTTTAGAATCCTTAAGCAAAGATTAACCCATACACCCATATTAGCATTACCAGAAGGAGATGAAGACTTTGTAGTCTATTGCGATGCTTCTAAACTAGGCTATGGATGTGTATTAATGCAACGACAAAAGGTTATAGCTTACGCATCTAGACAACTTAAGAATCATGAAGAGAATTATTCAACCCATGATCTAGAATTAGGAGCTATAATTTTTGCTCTTAAAATTTGGAGACATTACCTTTATGGTAGTAAGTTTACCATATTCACTGATCCTAAGAGTCTAAGATATATCTTCAAGCAAAAGGAGTTGAATATGAGACAAAGACGCTGGATGGAGATGCTTAGTGATTATGATTGTGATATCTAGTATCATGAAGGAAAAGCAAATGTAGTGGCAGATGCTTTAAGTCGAAAATATCATGAAAAGCCAAAAAGGGTACGTTCTCTTAAACTAAATTTGCAAGTAGATTTAAATGACCAAATAAGAGAAGCGCAAGAATCAGTAATCAAGGATGATTCTGAAAAAATTAAAAGGTATGTTAAAAGAATTAGAACAAGGAACAGATGGAATTTGGAGATTCCATAAAAAGAGAATGTGGATACCTAAATTAGGAAACCTGCGTAATCGTATATTAGAAGAAGCCCATAAGTCTAAATATACGATGCATCCAGGAAGTGATAAAATGTACCAGGATTTAAGGAAAAATTTCTGGTGGATAGGAATGAAAAAGGACATAGCAGCCTATGTTTCTAAATGTTTAACCTGTTCACAAGTCAAAGCTGAACACCAGAAACCCTCAGGATTTCTACAACAATTAGAAATGCCAGTATGGAAATGGGAATTGATAACAATGGATTTTGTTACTAAGTTACCCAAAACTAAGAAAGGAAGTGATACAATCTGGGTGATTGTAGATAGGCTAACCAAGTCAGCTCATTTCCTACCAATGAAAGAAACTTTCAGTATGGAACAATTAGCTAAACTATATGTAAATGAAATTGTTTCTTTACATGGAATTCCTTTATCAATTGTTTCTGATAGAGATACCCGATTTACCTCTCATTTTTGGTCAAGTTTCCAAAAGGCAATGGGAACCAAGTTAAAATTGAGCACAGCTTATCATCCTCAAACAGATGGACAGAGCGAAAGGACAATTCAGACAATGGAGGACATGCTTAGAGCTTGTGTAATTGATTTTGGAGGTAATTGGGACGATCATTTACCTTTAATAGAATTTTCTTATAATAATAGTTATCACACAAGTATAAATGCTGCACCATTCGAAGCACTTTATGGACGAAAATGTAGAACCCCAGTCTGTTGGGCAGAAATTGGGGAAAAGCAACTATCTGGACCTGAGATAGTGCAGGAAATAACTGACAAGATTATTCAAGTCAAGGAACGACTGAAAGCAGCACGTGATCGACAAAAGAGTTATGCCGAAAACTGACGCAAGCCATTAGAGTTTCAAGTAGGAGATAAAGTATTATTGAAAGTATCTCCTTGGAAAGGAGTGGTAAGATTCATCAAAAGAGGAAAGCTAAGTCTCAGGTATATTGGACCTTTTGAGATTATTAGAAGAATAGGACCTGTAGCCTATCAGCTACAACTGCCAGAGGAAATGGCAGGAATACATGATGTGTTTCATGTATCAAATCTCAAACAGTGTTTAGCTGATGAATCACTAATAGTACCTCTTAAGGATATAGAGGTAAATGAACAACTCAAGTTTGTAGAAAGGCCTCTAAAGATTAAAGACAGGAAAGTCAAGAATCTCAAGCATAAGAGATTAGTTATGGTCAAAGTGAAGTGGGACTCCAAAAGAGGACCAGAGTACACATGGGAGCTTAAATCGGAAATGCAAAAGAAATATCTGTATTTATTTCAGTAGATCTCGAGGACGAGCTCTAAAATAAGGTGGGGAGAATGTAACAACCCTCGGTAAAACCGACACTCTCATAATATTTCTGACACCCTATTATATCTTAAAATACCCTTATATGACTTTAAATACACCCTGTATGTGAAAACCGAGCCCGAATTATGTTATAGTATTTAAAATAAATTAAAAACAATAAATATTAAGCTGAGGCGAGCCGCGTAGACCCACCCCAACCATTCACGCGGGCGGTATCAGGGTTGAAACCTGATATCGTTGATTTCTTAAGTTCAGGCGGGCCGCGTAATAGCCCCATTAAGTTAACGCGGGCCGCGAGAGCCCCAAAATGTGGCGCAACCCTGGGCCGCCACGTGGCCCAACACCCGGACAAGCTAGTTGATGACCCAGCTAAGCTACGTAGTTGACCGGAGTCAACGCGGGCCGCGTAGCTCTATGTCTTCCCTTACGCGGGCTGCGTGGAGACCAAGTTTCAGCACTATATAAGAAGGCCATCGGGTTTCACTTTCCGTCGTTCAGAATTCAATTCTCAATCTCAATTTCTGTAGAAGAGTTATAATAGTCGGGTAATTATACCCCTAATTAGCGAGGTTCTACTCCGTTGTAAGTATTATAACCCCCAGTTTCATAATAGTTATGCTGCCCGATTGATTTAGGGTTCCGTAACAACTGTCGTGGTTCTGCCCGACGTAGTTGTTGGAATGCCGTCTCGGGGAGGGTATCATTAATATTTTCAAAGGGTTATGCTACTAACCAATGTACATTTGTATAAATTATAGATTATATCCAGGAAACCCTTACACGAAGTTTAAGATAGCAATGTGAGTTTATCCTCTTTTTGTTAACCTTTTTGGAATATTTTACAAAACCTTAATTGTTTTACAATGTGATTAAGTGGTGATTGAGTCTTTGTAGTTCTTCAATTACTGCCAGTATATTGGGGTTTTGTATACAAAATTTACGACTTGCGAGTAGTAAGTTGGTAAGACAGTACGTTACAATTGGACAACGAGTTAGCCAATGTGTAACTTGACCATAGCCATAGATCCGGTTGAGTGGCAAGTACTGAATGAGTAATTGTGTAGAAATAAACAATGTGATCTCTCTCAATACTGTTTTAATTGATAAAATGTTTCTTGATTAAACTGTGATTCACTCACCAGTATTTCCGACTGACAACTGTTTTTAAAACGCGTTACAGGTAACACAATGTGACAGCCAATTAGTAAAAAGCCAGCTGGAGAGCACTGAAGGCTTGGGAAAATGTGGCTATAAAAGTTACCTAATAAACGATGTTTTAAATTCAATAAAATAGGGTTTGTCCCTCTAAATGTATTGTAATAAGAAACTTGGGTTTTGCCCATGTGATTATTAATATCAGATAAGGTGGTTTTACTCTGATAAAATATTTCCTAACTACGGTCCTGATGTAATTTCTGCTGCAAGATTTAATAGCTGATACCACCAAAAATCTGAGCTCTCGTCCGCCCTTCCCGGGACAGATAAGGGATCGGGGGTTGCGACACCTAATACATTTTATCGCTCCCTGGATGCATTGTATATTTAAACTTATGGGCTTCTTCTAATATATGATGACGCAGGTTTCCTAATTTAGGTATCCACATTCTCTTCTTATGGAATCTCTAAATTCCATCTGTTCCTTGTTCTAATTCCTTAATCATACCTTTAAGTTTTTCAGTATCATCCTTGATTACTGATTCTTGTGCTTTTCTAATTTGCTCATTTAAATCTACTTGTAGATTTAATTTAAGAGAACGTACCCTTTTTGGCTTTTCATGATACTTTCGACTTAAAGCATCAGCAACTATATTTGCTTTTCCTGTATGATACTGGATATCACAATCATAATCACTATGCATTTCCATCCAGTGAATATGGTAAACTTACTATCATAATCACTATGCATTTCCATCCAGTGAATATAATCACTACTCATATTCAACTCCTTTTGCCCGAAAACATACCTTAAACTCTTATGATCAGTGAATATGGTAAACTTACTACCATAAAGGTAATGTCTCCAAATCTTAAGGGCAAAAATTATGGCTCCTAATTCTAGATCATGGGTTGAATAATTCTCTTCATGATTCTTAAGTTGTCTAGATGCATAAGCTATAACCTTTTGACGTTGCATTAATACACATCCATAACCTTGTTTGGAAGCGTCACAATAGACTACAAAGTCTTCTGTTCCTCTTGGTAACGCTAGTATGGGTGTATGGGTTAGTCCGTGCTTAAGAATTCTAAAAGCTTCTTCTTGTTTTGGTCCCTATTCAAACTTAATGGATTTACAGGTTAACTTAGTTAAAGGAATGGTTATTCTAGAGAAATCTCGAATAAACCTTCTATAATAACCGACCAATCCTAAGAAACTTCTAACCTCGGTTGGTGACTCACGGGTCTTCCATTTGGTAATTGCCTCGATTTTGCGGGATCCACATGAATTCCTTCATGATTGACTAAGTGTCCAAGAAACTGTACCTGTTCTAACCAAAATTCGCACTTTAAAAACTTAGCATAAAGTTTTTCCTTTCTTAGTAAACTTAAAAGGGTGTGCAAATGCTTTGCATGATCCTCTTTACTTTTAGAGTAAATGAGAATATCATCTATAAAGATAATTATGAATTTATCCAAATATGGCTTACATATTCGGTTCATCATGTCCATAAATGCAGCTAGGACATTGGTTAAACCAAATGGCATGACAGTAAATTCATAATGGCCATACCTCATTCTAAATGCGGTTTTAGGAATGTCGTTTTCCTGTACCTTTAATTGATGATATCCTGATCTTAAATCGATTTTAGAGAAAAATCGAGCTCCTTGTAATTGATCGAACAGATCATCAATTCTCGGTAATGGGTACCGATTCTTAATTGTGACCTTGTTCAATTCACGGTAGTCAATGCACATACGCATTGATCCGTCCCTCTTTTTAACGAATAAAATTGGTGCTCCCCATGGCGATGAGCTTGGCTGTATGAATCCTTTTTCCAGCAATTCGTCTAACTGTTTCTTTAGTTCCTGCATCTCTGCTGGTGCCAATCGGTAAGGTGCTTTGGCAATTGGTGCTGTTCCTGGTAATAGGTGAATTCTGAATTTGACTTCTCTGTCTGGTGGTAGTCCTGGTAATTCTTCTGGAAATATATCTGAAAACTAAGACACTACTGGAATGTCTTTTAGTTCTTTTCCTTTAGTGTTAGTGATTATAGAAATCAAATACACTATAGACCCTTTTCTTATATAGCTTGCAGTTTTCATCACAGAGATGAATTTCGTGGATCTAGATGGTTTATCTCCTTTAATTGTGATCTTTTCACCTTTTGGTGAATTTACTTGAATTGACTTTTGATCACATAAAATACTGGCTTTATTGGCTATTAACCAATCCATTCCTAAAACGACATCAAATCCTGCCAGATTCATTCGGTAAAGGTTTGCAATAAACTTTTGATTTAAAAATTATATTCTTGCTCCATGCAAGATTTCAGAAATCCTAACCGTTTCTCCATTTGCTGTCTCTACTAGACATTCTTGTGGTAGTTTAGTTAATGACTGATTTAGAAGTTTGCAAAATGAAGTATTAATAAAACTTTGGTTTGCACCAGAGTCAAATAATACTTTAGCAAAAACATCATTAACTAAAAACGTACCGGCTATCACATCTGGAATCATTTTGGCTTCATCTGCAGTCAGAACGAATGCTCTAGCATTTTTAGTGTTCTTGTTGTTTGTAGCTGGAGCTAATTTTGGACAGTTTGGCTTAATATGACCTTGTTCCCCACAGTTGTAGCATATCCTGTTGTTGGCTTTCCTCCTGCAGTCTTCTTCCTTGTGTCCTGATATTTTACAGAAATTGCAATATATGGAGCATCTTCCAGAATGCTTCCTTTTGCAATACTTGCAATAAGGTGCAGATGTGGAACCTACATTTTTCCCACGGTTGGAATTTCCAGATCAGAATTCCTGGGTAAGTCTTTGAGCTAGATTTCTTCTCTAGTACGGATTAATTCATCTGTCAAGGTATTGGCTAGTTCTACAGCTTCTTCTATAGTTTGAGGTCTAGCTGCCTTGACTACATGTCTAATCTCCCCGATTAATCCCCAGATATAACGGGAGATTAATACTGGTTCAGGTGATGCAAGGGTAGGTACTATTCTGGCATATTCAAAGAATATAGTAGTATAACCCTTACTATCTACCCCGGTCATCCTAAGGTTCAGGAACTTATTTGCTATCTGTTGCTTTTCATTGGGAGGGCAAAATTTCCTTTCTACCATATTCTTAAATTCCTCCCATTCCATATTGTATACCCTATCACTTCCTCTTGACTGGAGGATAGTGTTCCACCATTCTAAGGCTGAGTTTTTAAATAAATTAGAAGCAAACATTATCTTGTCTTCTTCAGCACATTTGCTTATTTTTAGAATAGCCTCAGTCTTTTCTATCCAGCGCAAAGTTGCAATGGGTCCTTCATTGACCTAGAATTCTATTGGTTTGCAGGACCAGAATTCTTTATAAGAACAACCATAAGGCATGGTTCTTCTTCTTTTGGGAATGGGCACTTGAAGTACAGGTCCATTGTTCACGCTGTGTTCTGGTGCAGTTGGTCGCTTACTGCTATGTTTACTTATATTATTAGCATCCTTAACAGTTTGAAGAATATATGGCATTGCATCTATAATTCCTTGTGCCACTATGTATTGGATGACACTATTATCCACTTGGTTTCCATTGTTATTGTTGTTGTTCGGATTCTCATTATTCAGATTATCGTTATTCGGGTGGTTATCACTTTGGTTTTCTTGGTTCACTTCGTTGTCCATCTGAATTTTAAACATTTACCACGCATTAATATCACAAAATAATATTTAATATAGTCAATCACATGACACGCACTTTGGTCAAAAGCGTCGATCATTGCGAATTTACTCTATTCATATAATATGCATCTATTACACACCAGTACTGAAATTAAAATTAAAATTACAATACCGACTGAAATTTAAAGTTACACTACTAGTAATAGGCATTCGTAGGTTTTTTTTTTCATACACATACACACATATTATATTATTATATTATAAATATTATTATTACTACCGTCTCCACCATCACATTCATGGATATGGATTCATCCAGAAATCCATATTGCGCTCGTCGTACTTCCAGACGAGTCGCTCTCCCACCTGTCGCATTCTTTCACTACTCTCTAAAATTTTCTCACCAAATGTCCTAAGTTCTTGTACATTGTATGCACTCATTGGGGGTGCAGGTTCTAAGACCGGGTTCGGAAACTGAGGTGCGGGTTCCTGGTACGGAGGTGTAGGGGCCTGGTATGGGTAAGGATTTTCTAAGATATCCCTAATGTATATATCATTGTCGTAATAGGGATCTAGAGGATCTAACCCTGGGTAGGCTCCTAGGTTCGGCATGGGCATGTCTTCGTGTATCGGGTAACGTTGCACATAGTCCCTATTGTCATCTCACCATGGGTCGTAATTTGGGTCTAAGGGATTTGGTGCTGGTACCCTAGGTATTTCCTCCGGGTTAAAATCATGCATTTCTACTTGATTTTCAGGGTTTTCAATTTCCATTGGTTGGTCAGGAATTGGTGGTTGTGGTTGGGGTGCTATCATTTTTTCCAGGTTAGGGTCAGCTGCAGTGGTGGCTAGGATGTGGATGTTGGCTATACCCCTATTAATCATTTCCTGGGCATAGGCATCGGTTTCTCTTTTGGCTGCTGCTAGTGCTCTCTGGTCTTGTAACTTTTTCATACGCTTCCTACGCTTATGTGCCCCTCGACTGAACCATCCTCTCTTTTTCTGAGGGAATGGCTCTTCGGACTGAGCCTTAAACATGAATATTCCTTCTTCCGTATCAGCAGAGTACCCTGAGAGGGCAGACTGAGAAGAGGCACCTTCGCTTCTAGGCGAACCAGAAAATTGACAGTACGCGTCAGATGGTCCTTGGTCGCTCATACTGTAAACTAACAAATAGTCAAATAACACATAACAAGAAATACAATTATGCACGTATTCCCGTAATTTATTTCCTAACAATTTGAATTCTGATGTCAGCAGAACACTTCTGTGGCTGAATCAGTGGCTTAGCTCTGATACCACCTTCTGTCGCAACCCCCGCCCCTATCTGTCCCGGGAACGGGCGGCCGCGAACTCAGTATCGGTGTTTATTAATTTGGCAGCGGAAATTACATCAGGACCGTAGTTAGGAAATATTTTATCAGAGTAAAACACCATATTTTATATAAATAAACATTTTGGGATAAAGCCCAAGTTTTAATTACAAACTGATTTATAGGGATAAATCCCATTTTATTTGAAATAAAACGCCTTCTTTATTTAGGTAACTTTTATAGCCACTTTTCCAAGCCTTCAGTGCTGTCCAGCTTACTTCAAATTGGCTTTCACATTGTGTTACCTAAAACGCGTTTTAAAAACATTTGTCAGTGGGAAATACTGGTGAGTGAATCCCAGTTTAATCAAGAAACATTAATTTAATTTAATTTAAACAGTATTGAGAGCGATTACAATGTTTATATCTACCCAATTACTCATTCAGTACTGTCAATCCTGACTGGTGGGTCATATTACACATTGGCTAACTCTTCGTCCAATGGTAACATGTCTCACATTTTGTATACAAAACCCCAACATACCGGCAGTAATCGTAGAATTACAAAGACTCAATCACTGCTAAATTGCATTGTAAAATAGTTAAGGTTTTGTAAAAACTGTTTACAAAAAGGAGATTACTCACATTGTTGTCTTAGATTATCCTTTAGGGTTTCCTGGTGACAATCTATAATTTACAAAAATGCACACGTGTTAGTATAATAACCCATTTTAACATTAGTAATACCCTCCCCGAGACGACATTCCAACGACTACGTCGGGCGGAACCACGACAGCCGTTACGGAACCCTAAATCAATCGGGCAGAGTATCTAATACGTATCCAAGGGTTATGATACTTACAACGGAGCAGAACTTTGTTATTTAGGGGGTATTAGACCCGAGTATAACTTCTACTATTAAGAAATTGAGAGAGATCGAGTGAATGAACGAATTTCGACTGAAGGCCCTTCGTTGCAATTTATAGGGCCTGATTTGGCTTTTCTTGCGGCCCGCATAAAACAAGACCAGGGCCTACGCGGCCCGCCTAGTAGCCCGGGTAGGGATTAGGTGATCCGGGTCATCAGCTAGCTTCGACGTGTGTTGGGCCACGTGGCGGCCCAGGGTTTCGCCAGCTTTCACCTTGTCGTGGCCCGCGTAAGGGTTAGGTGAAGGCTTACGCGGCCCGCCTAAAACCCAATTTCTTTGTTTTTTAATTATTTTTAATGATATTTTATATTTTGGGCTCGGTTATCACATACGGGGTGTTTTTAAGACATATAGGGGTATTTACAATATATTAGGGTGTCAGAAAAAAATATTTTGAGGGTGTCGGTTTAATTTAGGGTTGTTATAAGAGTTTACTATAATCCCTGTGGTCATCATTCCATGGATCATATGCTAGAGGATTAGGTGCTGGGATTCTAGGTATCTCATCAGGGTTAAAAGCTGGTATGGGAAAATCGTTTCCTGGATTAGGCTCTATCTCCATTGGTTGGGTTGGAAACAATGGCAAAGGTTGTGGTGCAATAAGTTGGTCAAGGTTTAGATCTGCTGCAGTGGTGGCTAGTATATGGAAGTTTGCCAAACGTCTATTAACTATGTCTTGTGTCTGGGCATTGACTTCCCTATTGGCTGCTGCTAGAGCCCTTTGTTGCTGCAACTTTCTCATTCGCTTTCTCCTCTCGTGTGCTCCCCGATTGAACCATCCTCTCTGTTTCGAAGGTAATGGTTCTTCGGATTGCGCCTTAAATATGAAAATCATCTCTTCTTTATCAGCAGAATACCCCGAAGGAGTAGGCTGTGACGAGGTTCCTTCACTTTTGGGAGAACTATCTAGATGACGGTAGGCGTCAGACGTACCTTGCTCACTCATACTGTAAACTAACAAATTGTCAAATAACACAAAACAATAATATACATATATACACATAGTCACATAGATTTTTTCCTAACAAAATTAATAAAATTTTGGTGTTAGCAGAACACTTATGTGGCTCAAATCAGTGGCTGTAGCTCTGATACCACTCTCTGTCGCAACCCCCGACCCCTGCCCCTGAAGGTGGGCGGTCGCGAGCTCACAGATTAGTGGTATCGGTGTTTAATTAATTTGGCAGCGGAAATTTACATCAGGACCGTAGTGAGGAAATAGTTTATCAGAGTAAAACACCTCATTTTATAAATAATAAACACATGGGTAAAACCCAAGTTTCCATTTATAATGTGTTTATAGGGATAAACCCTAATTTATTCAAATAAAACTTCTTTCTTGTTTAGGTAACTTTTATAGCCACTTTTCCAGGCCTTCAGTGCTCTCTAGCTGGTTTCTATTTGGCTTTCATATTTTGTTACCTAAGAATATACTCCCGTAGTTGAACTTTGTGTGAAAATTTAAGTGGACCAGTATACTGACAATCTAGGTGAATCGTTTAGAACTTAAAATGTTAAAAGCTTAACGGTGCTAGTGATTTGTCTCATAAACTGATATGATTCTCTTACACAAACTCACCAAAATATTGTTTGTAGATATTTCTTTACTGCATTTCTTTTAAAATAAAAAATCCAAAATGATTTTCAGAGTGTTTTAGCATAAAATTTTGAAAATTCAAAAAGATTTTCGACAACTGATGTTGAAGAGCTGATATTCAAAATTCGAGTGCTAAATATGATGAACTACATTGGATTGGGAGAATATGTTGAAAACTTTGAATGTCATATACAAATGTTTTGAAAGATTGTGTGTTTAGTTAATCAAGGTCATTTATTTGAACTTGATGTAACTAGTATGTTTGTTGAATGAATGGTTTCTACCAGTAAGTTTCTTAAATCTGAGTGTTATAAATTTGTGAAACTTATGTTGAGATAGAGGATATGCAGGTTAACCAGGTTTCAAATCCTGAGCAGATGCAGAACAAAGCCAGGAATTGATCCTGAACTTGTGAACCGATGAAAGTTAGACTACGATCCCGACAGCTGAGTCTAAGGGGGAGTCTGAAGACGAGCTCAACGCAAGAGAAAGCGTGGATTCAAAGAGCCAGATAACTATCTTGGAGGAGCTTGTATTCGGAAATCCAGGTGTCGATCCCAAAAGCACGGAAGCTTGACGAAAGGGGGAGCCTGAAGAAAGAGACTACCGAGAGGGAGAGAAACGGAAGCTCGAAGACAGATCCATGGGGATTCTGTTCAAGATAGAGAAAGACAAGATGCTACGAGATTGAATACGGAAATATCCAAGGGGGAGTCTGTTAGTGCATTAAGTGTCTATCGCCTCCGTCAATCAAAATCGTAGTAGAAACCGAAGAATCAAGCTTATATTGTTATATCTAGTTAGTAAAGGCAAGGTGGCAATTTTGTAAATAATGAGATTTCTCATTATAACCTTGTGCCTATAAATAGGAGCTTTAGTTGTAAAGTTTAAGACTTTTGGCTCATTTGGAGATTTAGAGATCTAATCCTAGAGAGAGAAAGTCTAGAGAGAGAAAGTCTCTCTACGTGATTCACGGCTTTGTACACGACATCATATCAATAGAATCACGTCATTTGTACGTTCTTGTGTGTTCGGTCATGCACGTTCACGGATTCCGCACGTCGAACGTTCGTTATGCAATCGTACGGTGTCAAAACCGGTCCTACAAGTGGTATCAGAGCCGCCTAGATTGAAGCAGGTTAAAGACAACAAAGAGAAATCTAGAGCTCTAGCGGTGATTTACGATGACGAAGGGTAACAGGTTTTGGACTTCATCATTCCCATGGGAGCTAATTGTCAAAGATTGAACCAGATAAAGACCTCAGATTCTAGCATATTAAGAGGGGGAGTTTGTGAAAGGGGGAGTCTGGATCAATGGTCAAATGGAAGTCTGAAGATGGAGCTAGGAAGTGAACCTAAACATGTGAAGATAGAGTGCTTATGATAAAAAGATAGAGTTGGAGAAAAGACCAAGACTGAAGACTCGGAGCTGTAGACTTCGTCAACATCCAAGGGGGAGTCTGTTGGTGCACAGAATGTCTGTTGACTACGTCTACATTATGTCATAGGTCAAGATAGTCAATATAGGGTCTTAGAAAGTCAAAATTAGGGTTAACTTGTTAATTTCGCTTATATGTACAAAATTATAGGTGATTTCGCTTATAGGGACATTAGTGATTTCGCTCATAGGGTTATTAGGTGATTCCACTTATGTGTCACATAGTGATTCCGCTTATATGGACATGCCATATAAGTGGAATCAGACTCCTATATATACCCGGACTTGTGACAGAAAAGCGGAACCTGGTTATTGCTTAGGTGTCGGAACTCTGTCAAATTGTATTCAAAAAGCAATAAAAGTGAAGAAAATTGAAAGGATAAGCTGTGTAACTTCGTGTATACTGATTCCGCCTTTATACATGAAGATGAACGTTCTCAACTGACTTTTCGGGGTCGCAAAACGGTCCAACAGAGTATTTCTGCCATTTTGTTAATGAAAATACAGTTGAACGTTTGGTAAGTTATAGTCATATCTATTTCTTCATGTTTTTAAATAAAGTAGATTATTTTTAAGGATGTTAACGGTAACATTTTTTTTATTGTAGCTTCTATCCACCGATTTTGTGAAGAACACTATTGGTGTTTCTAAGCTGAAGGGAGCGATGAAGGTTTATATCAATGCGTGGAATTTGTTTGATGTTTTTATTGAAAAAGATCCTATTAGCAAGTGTTATTTCTTTGGTGATGGATGGAAGAAGGTCACAAGTTTTCCAGGTTTTAATGAAAAATGTGTTGTTGCTATAAGATATTTTTTTACTACAACTTTCATTTGACTCTCTTTGATGTAAATCGATGTGAAGTTTTGGTACCTAAAGCTGCAATGGAAAACACGGCTAGTGGTGTTGATAAGCCTGCTGGTCAAACATCTAATGTTACTCCTGTATGTAACACCTCGAAAATTTATGTCCAACAATGTATCGACACGTGTCATGAGCTTTAAACGTGTAGAAGATTATTTATGAAGGACTAGAATTGACAAACAAAGAAAGTATGTGAATATAAGGGTTCAAAGTGTCAAAAATGGATAAATATACCTTACTGTAACCCTACACGATGTTTATACCCTTAAACGAATGAATCATGGATCATATGAAGCTAATTGTGGAAGAAAGTGAGAGATTACAAACTACAGGGGTTAAATGTGTCAACATGTTTAAAGTATACCTCTGAGTGACCTTTTAGCGAACCCGAAGCTTTGTAACGGTTAATTATGCTCACTAAAATAAGTGATAAAAATTTCACAAGGTTTCGATAAAGTATGAGAAAGTTATGACGATATTCGTAAACGAGGGGTTAAAAGCGTCAACGTTGAAATTCATGACCTTACGGGTGATCACAAGGTTAACCGAGGACTTAACGGTGTTTGGTTATGTCATGGAGCCCTTAAAAGTCAAGTTAGAGGGCCAAAAGTGCAAGAAATAAACTCAAAACCACGTTTAAAAGGACCAGGGGCTAAATTGCAATTAACAAAACTTGTTTGGCCTGTTCTGAGGACTCACACGGGCCGCGTAAGCCCTATGTGATCTCTTACGCGGGCCGCGTCCGACATACAGCGACAGAAAACACCTGCAGGTGTCTGTCCAGCCCGTTGCACCGCCTTAAAACCTTGTTTTCTTATACCAGGGACTTCCCCACTAGTATTTCATGCAATAGGGACAGATGGGACCATCTCATAACACTAGTAGACTTCCTTGGCATGATCCTAGATGATCAAAATGAGTATATAAGGAGCTTCAAGGTTGCAACATTGAGCACATTCATTTGCAAACTTCACAACTTCACTTCTGGAGAATATTGGAGCTCAAGCACCCTTCCTAGGAGTCACTAGTCATGCTTAGGACCTTTGTAAGTGTCCTTAACCTTCCTTAATCCAGTCTAGCTTAATTAATTAGCTTAAAGTCAAACCGTCGTAATTAAGGTTTGACTTCGAGATTAATCAATAATTGTCCAGTCGAATCTCGAATTAAAAATACGTATGAGTTGGTAATTATGTGGGTAATAAACCCTTAAAAGGGTACTCTCTGATTCCCACTCTAAGTAGGTCAATTGTCGGGTCAAATTTTATCTTAAAAAGTCAACAGAAAGCTTATTTTCAAATTAATGCATATTTAGCAATGTAGAACCCATGCAACCTGTTTTATCACTAATATAACTTGGTAATTAATGTAAGAACATGTCTAAACATGTTCAACCTGACAATTTTCAGTTTAGGCCCGGTTCGGAACCGAAGGTCGCATAATTTGACTTCTGCGTTGACTTTCAGTTCTGACCCATTTAAGCATGTTTTAGAATTGCCTTAGAGCTTTATTTGGACCAGTTTTCATATTAGTATAACCCTCTGTGATTATACAACTTGGTTCATTAGTTATCCGATTCATATGCATGTTTCCGTTAAATGCTTAAATGTTGACTATTATGCCCATATGACCTTAAAATGTGATTTTTGAAAATGTAAAAGAATAGAAACCTTAGTTACTAATTATTAGACTTGTCCCTAAAATTTGACATCAGTTTGGGGTCTAGATTAGGAGCTATGCTCATTAGCGTAATTAGAAAGCTTTTTATAAATTAAACTACGTAATTAGCATATAGCCTATCTAAACCCAATTTTTAATACCAAACTTTTTACCTACTGATATAAAATAATATTTTGGGATTTTTGAAGATTTTTATTTAATTTTAGGCTGAGCATAACATAGAGTTCTAAGCATGACTCGGTAATTGCCGGTTTTGCCCTTTTGGCCTATAAAATGAGTTTTACAAATTATTTTGATACCAAACCTTTTTCTACTGATCTAATATGATAAATAAAATATTTTGAGCCTTCTGGAATAATAAAAATATCAGCTTTCCTTTAAAAACCCGGAAATAGCTCAAAATCGCCTTTTTAAGCGTTTTTAACGCATAGTATGTATTAAAACTATTTTAAACATATAAGGTTTGATGCCTACTGATATTTTCAGTAAATTTTTATATATTAACAGTAAGCAAAATTTTAAACTCAGATTTCCAGTTTTGACCTTTTAAGCCTATGTGAAATTACCAAAATGCCCCTAAGGTGCATAGTTTGGTTTTAAATGATAAATTTCACACATATGTAATACCCTACTGTTATAACTTATTAAATTAAGTATTTTTACTGATTATATCAGACCTGTAACTCAGATTATTATTTAAACTCTTTTATAGCCTTTAAAATGACCCAAATGCCCCTACAGGGCATAGTTTGAGTTTAAATTCGTTTTGGGCATAATAGAAGATATCTTACTGATGTCACAACATATTTAAGGCATATTAACTTAGGAAACCTGTATATGGCTCTTATGGTTACCCGTTACGCACCTTTCGCGTTCGGTTCGGTTTATGTAACTAGTTTGCATAAATTAGCCGAAACGGGTCAAACCTTATCATTTTTGTCTCAAAATCCAGAATGTGTTTAGTTTACCCATATTACACAAGTCTCCAAACTTGTCGGGTCTAAAACACATTCTATTCCGGTCTTCGCTTAATCGTGCGTTTGAACCGTATCTTCTTTTAAAACTAACCGGTCTAAATTTTGGCTTAATTAAAGACTCGTTAGGAATCTAATAGGTTATTAAAAACCTTTGTTCCAGAATAGGAGACCCGGTAAAAGCTACGTGCACTTGCTGTTTGTGATTAATACTTGCAAAGGTAAATACTTTTAACTTATTTTCCCTATACGGGCTTGGGGTATGGTATATAAAATACCGCTTGGTCGGGCATTGAATTTTTAATTGTATGAAGGTTAAATTATTGAAATGGCCCATTTAAATTGTTTTGTTTGCTTAAAGCCTTTGGGGGGTTAATGACCATGTCCCGGATATCATTGGCATCATTTTACGAAATGGCCACGACCTAAGCACGGGGTGTAGGCGTACACCCGACAGTGCATATATAAATAATAAGGTATAACCGCCGGTTTCGGGAATAACTCGCCGCGGGACTATATCATGCAGTGTGTCTATTAATCTTTAACCCGGTGTCAATCCGGGCTACTGAACGTATAACGAACATGTAATTCTTTTACAAGTTTATATATAAATAATTATCCCAAGTTATAAAATGTTTTGTGCCTTGTGCATTCAAATCAATTTTCTAAACCTTTTCAAAATGAGTTAGTTAATTGTATTTACCAGTGTAAACTGACGTATTTTCCCAAAAAGGTTAAGTGCAGGTACTACTCGAAATAGGCTGGCCTCTCCTTAGCATCAATAAGAGTCTCGCAAGCTTGGATGCATTTTGAGTCTGTTGAACTACGTTTTCTGTTTATTTGATCCGCCTGTGGATCCGTTTCAACTACGTTGTGATACTTAATATTACAATTTTATTCAGTTGAAATAAATCTATCTTTTGCTTCCGCTGTGCATTTAAAATTGTGTTGTTTGACTATGATGATATCAACTACGTCACGATACTCCCCACCGGGCCCACCGGTAATACGTGGAAATATCGGGGTGTGACAGGTTGGTATCAGAGCTAACACTGAGTGAATTAAACACTAGCCTTTTGTGTTTAATCTCAGTTACACAGTTGCACATTCCTCGATTCTCGAGTCTAGACAAAGAACTTAGGATTTATCCAAATTTGTTTTATTTCTGACCTTGTCTTTTATATTTTCTTGTTGTATCCTTTGTTTGTTTTTACAGGTTGAACAAGATGCCACCAAGAGTGAGAGGGAGAGGAAGAGGCAAGGGGCCACTTGTCGCCCCGAATGATCATGAGGACGGGCCTTTGCACTGGCGAACTGATAGAAATTACATACGTATTAGTATATGGTAATAGTGTAAGGGGGTTAGTGTAATTAATACTTCTATAAATAAGGCATTAGTCATTAGTGAAGGTTAGGAAGAGAATTGGTATATTGTTAGGCTCATTGCTTAGGCATGAGAAGGGCATAGCCCTGGACCACTTAGGTGGTTAGATATTTTGTATTGTCTTCTTCAATTATCAATATAGTTCAGATTTACTTTCATCACCTCTAAAAAATATTCAGTCCCTATCATTGGTCCGACCTGCCACTGCCTACTACTGTTCGATCTCATACTCATTCAGATATATCTTCAATTTTTGGTTCCTTGTCACAATCGGATCTCAGATCCAGTTCGTTCCAGATCTTCTAACTTCCATCAGCTCCAATTCGTTTCCAATCTTCAATTCCCGCTGCAACATCGTTGAATTCTGAATCCAATTCCTGAATTCTCAGATTTCAGTTCCGATTTCCACTCAATCGCTGGTTTCGTATCTCTGTTCTTGTTCGAAGTTTTGATTCTCAGATCTCACTTCAATTTCAGTTCATTTCAATTTCTAATTCTCAGATCTCACTTCAATTTCCGTTTCCGATTTCCGATTCAGATTTTCTATTCACTTTCCGATCCATTTTCCGAGTCCACTATTGTTTCAATTTCCGATTCCATTATGGTGAATCATAATGTTCGATTGGATGCTCATGATCAACAGATTCAGCAGTTATAAGCTGACGTTGCAGAAATTAGGGCTTCATTGCAGGTTTTGGAAGAGGATCGTTTGGAATCCTCTGAGTTTCGTAAAACTGTCTTAGCGTGGATGAACGCGCAGGGGAAGAAGCATGGGGACGTTTCCTCTGGACCTGGACCTTCAGATCTGATGTTCTCGCCGCTCGGTCCCAAATCCGACTCTTCTGATCCACCGTCTGGCTTACCATGGGCTGTGAAGAAGGTGCACTTGCCTGAATTCTCTGGTTTTGATCCACAAGGCTGGATCCGGAAGGCAAACCTGTTCTTCGATCTCAATCAGACTCCTGAGGCTTCTCGTTTACAGCTTGCTCAGCTGAGTATGATTGGTGCTGCTCAACATTGGTTCACAATCATCACTCAGGTTCATCCGTCTTTGACTTGGCTCCAATTTCAATCCGAATTGTTGCAACATTTCACTGGTCTCTCAATTCAGAATCCGTATGAACAGTTAGCTACTATTAAGCAATCGGAGTCCATTTTCGATTATATTGATGATTTTGAGTATGTGTTATCCTTGGTACCTCGTTTGCCGGAGTCGCAAACCATTGGTTATTTCATTGCGGGTTTGAAAGAGGATGTCAAGCAACAAGTCCGTTTACATCGCCCTATTACTTGTATGGATGCTATGTACTTGGCTAAGGATGTGGAGTTGATGCTTCGGCCATCAAAATTCGGTTCGTTGATATCTCGTTTTCGGTATTTGTCACATACCGGGCTGCCTTCTATGGATGCGGGGTTCGACCATCGTGTGTGCGGTACTACGGGCTCTAAAATTGTTGGCAATGACGGGGCTGCTAATGTGCAAGTGGGTGTCCATGATCGCGGCATTCGTTCCTTATCTCGTGTCGAGTGGGAGGATCAGAAGAAGAAGGGATTGTGTTTTAAGTGTGGAGAGGTTTACAGTCCTAGCCACAAGTGTCCGGCGGGTAGTCTTCGTGTCTTATTACTTGGGGATGATGAATGGGATGAACGAAACGAGCTAACTATGCATTCGGATGAGGGTGTTCAACAAGTTGTGGGCTCTATTCACAAGCCTTGAGGACAAGTCTTGACTTATGGAGGGAGTATTGATAGAAATTACATACGTATTAGTGTATGGTAATAGTGTAAGGGGGTTAGTGTAATTAATACTTCTATAAATAAGGCATTAGTCATTAGTGAAGGTTAGGAAGAGAACTGGTATATTGTTAGGCTCATTGCTTAGGCATGAGAAGGGCATAGCCCTGGACCACTTAGGTGGTTAGATATTTTGTATTGTCTTCTTCAATTATCAATGTAGTTCAGATTTACTTTCATCACCTCTAAAAAATATTCAGTCCCTATCACGAACACAATCAGATTCACTTAGCCGGAGTCCTCAAGATAACTGGAGGACCTATACTGAACCAGCAAGATGCTCAATTTCGCTGAGCTCCTCCCCTTCTTTTCAAAACTCCTTTGGGCCTCATTCTGAAAACGAGCCCCATAATTCCCTCCAACCTTATATACCTCTCCAGGGCCACAACTCACCTTTTGATGACCCAACGCCCTTTTTCCAGAGCCGGTTCAACCCGGCAAACTACCTTGGAGAACCAGTGGGTTTTAACCCACTAGGACCTGAAGACCACTTCTCAGGCGACCATGCGATGGACATGGATGAGGACACCGATCCCGCAGAGCCACCGTCCGGAACCCCTAACCACCCCATCGAAATTTCGGATGGGTCACCTTTTGTGGGATCACCTTATAATGGTCCCTGCAGCTATGAGGAAAGGTTCCGACAGATCGACTGGGTGTTTACTCCCAGTTACCACAACTCACCACAGCAGCAGCAGCAGGATCTCTCCAAGGATTCTCGTTTCGTCGCGGTCACTCCGCCACCACCACCAGCTCAGCAACAGCCTCCGGAGCCAACGAGGCAAAGGAGAACAACCGCACGGATGTCCGTGCGGGGAGGAGTGCATATCAGCACCCCTCAACCTTCAAGAGGCAGCCGCTACTCGCCACTCCATGAAGACCCACAGATGGGTGGGCCTTCAAACCCCGTCTCGGAAGTAAACTCTGCGCCTGTCGCGCCACCACCATTGGGTTTTGGAGACCCAATTCCTACATACGCCGGCTCAACGGCGATAATCCCTTTGAGCAGCCGGTCCACACCAACTACAACTATGCAGAGGCCGACCCTTACCTGGTAGCAGCGACAAACTACAATGCCCATCATCCGGAAGGATCCTTTGGGGTCCCATATCAAGCTGGATACCCGCACTATGGGTACCCACCATATGGGTATCATCAACCGCCACCTCCTCAACCTTCGCTGTATCAGCAACCCCCGCAGCCGCCAGTGATGTCGCCACCGCAGCATCAGGAGATTCTTCAAAGGATCAATGAGGTGCGGCAGGAAGTGCGGGAAGACCGTAGACCAAACCGAGGAATGTTCAAGAGTCTGGCAAACTTAATTAAAGGGAAAAGCAAAAAGGATCATTAAATCCTTTATTTGTTTGTTTGTTCTTAATGTTGTAATCATGTCCCTGCGTGGACATTTGTTTATGTATTCTGCCCCTTCGTGGGCATGTCTTTTTGTATTTTGCCCCTGCGTGGGCATGTCTTTCTGTTAACCCCTGCGTGGGTATGTTATTTCTGTTTAAGCCCCTGCGCGGGCAAGTTATTTCAGTAGAAGTCCCGTTTAGGGCAAATCTGTACTTGTTTAAATTTTTCCAGTGGAATGATTTAATTTAAATTTTCATTTTTGCTAAATTATATACATAAATATAATATGTGAAATAAATGAAAAATAACATTCCTTTATATAAGATCTATCATTATAATAAAATGACAAAATCTAAAAAGGGACAAGACCTAGCCATGTGTCATCTTAAGACATGGCCAAAATGGTAGTTCCATAATTAGATTCAGATCCTTATTAACACCTCAATTTAGGATTGTTCTGCGTTAAATATTAAAAAGAATCTTAAAGGTAAAACCTAGTCTATATGTCATTGCAGACATGACCAAAATGGTAAAACCTATTCAAAAGGTTCCAATCCTTGTTAACATCTGAAAACATGTTAACACTATTGACAAAATGTGGTTCGATAAAATCACAAAAGTCATCCTTACATTAGATTCTTCCAACTTCTTTTATTATAATAAACATCCAATAAGAATGTAATGCCTACGGGCTATACTCATTGTCATACAAGACAAAAGACAGCCGTGGTCTTCGACCCCCCTGTTAAGAAGAGGTAATAAATTATAATTAAAACCTCAATACCTTGATCCTATAAGATCATGATTAAAAACTTAAAACCGTCCATATGACTAGGCCTTTTTGCCGTTGATATATCTTAATTATAACTAAGGATTATTATAATGAAAATCCTGAATATATATATATATGCTTAACAAATTAATCAAAATGGTTTCTTAATACCATGATTAACAAATCATTTAGAATGATAAAACTGTTATAGACCTCTGAGTAAATTAAAATCATTTATCTTATGTAGTACTCAAGCTACATGCCTGGGTCAGACGAAGTCAACAGTCACCCCAGAGATAATCATGACACCTCCAGAGTCAACGTAGCAGGAGCAGAATTACAGGCATTGATAGACAATGCTGTTACAAGAGCTTTGGATAGGCAATTCAATGAATCCAGTGGTACCCATGTAAGGACCCAATCTGTACCACATACGAAGCCACCCTCAAGAACTCATACTGCTCACAAAAGTGATTCTCATCACTCATCGAACCAGAGGAGTGTTCCATCTAAGAGAGTTGTGTTAAATCAAGAACCACGTGCTAAAGGTTGCACCTATAAATACTTTGTCTCCTGCAAACCCAGGGATTTCACCGGGGAAAAGGGAGCAGTTGATTGCATGTCATGGTTAGACGAGATGGACACTGTGGTAGATATCAGTGGATGCGCTAATAAGGATGTAGTAAAGTTTGTATCCCAGTCATTCAAAGGTGAGGCACTAGCCTGGTGGAGATCTTTGATCCAAGCCACTGGGAAAATCCCATTGTACAATCTGTCTTGGGAACAGTTTGTGACGTTGATTAAGGAGAATTACTGCCCTCAGCATGAGGTTGAAAAGATTGAAGCTGATTTCCTATCATTGGTTAGGAAAAACCTAGATTGTCAAGCCTACCTTACGAGCTTCAACACGATGTCAAGACTGGTTCCGTATCTGGTAACTCCGAAACCCACGAGAATAGCTCGTTTCATTGGGGGTTTGGCCCCAGAAATCAAGGCCAGTGTGAAGGCCTCTAGACCAGCCACTTTTCGGTCTGCAGCTGATATATCATTGTCCCTTACTTTGGACGCGGTCAGGCAGAGATCGCTGAGAAACACAGACGCTGAGAAGAGGAAGCGTGAGGATGACAACTCACGACGTTTAGACAAGAAGCGTAAGGGAAACAATGACCACAAGAAGAGTCCTGGAACGAAAAAGGATGGTCAACAGTCGGGTGAAAAACCCAAGTGTAAGATCTGTAAGAAGCACCATTTCGAGAGGTGCAGATATGAATCGAAATCCCAGTCACAACCGAGAGTATGTGGGATTTGTAAATCCTCTGAGCACAAGACACTAGACTGTAAGAAAATCAAGGATGCGACGTGCTACAACTGCAACGAGAAAGGGCACATTAAGTCCAACTGTCCAAAGTTTGCTAAGAAGGCTGAGGATGGGAAAAAGACCAATGCTAGGGTTTTCCAGATGAACGCACAAGAGGCGATCCAGAATGATAATGTCATAACAGATACCTTCCTTATTAATGATGTTTATGCAAGGGTGTTATTTGATTCTGGAGCAGATAAGTCATTTGTTGATGATAAGTTTTGTAAGTTGTTAAACCTACCTGTTAGAACCCTAAGCATAAAATATGAGGTTGAATTAGCCGATGGTACCATAGAAACCGCATCAACTGTGTTAGATGGATGTTTCATATCCATTAGGAACCACTCTTTTCCTTTGTCCTTACTTCCTTTGAAGTTAGCCGGTTTCGACATAGTAATAGGCATGGATTGGTTATCCCACAATCAAGCTCAGATTATGTGCAACAAGAAGCAAGTGGTGATCAAGACTCCGTCCGGTGAGTCACTTACCATTCAGGGAGATACCCAGTATGGCCTGCCTGAGCAAGTGTCTATGCTTAAGGCATCTAGGTGTTTGAAGAAGGGTTGTGTCATTTATATGGTACAGGTAACTATTGATGAGCAGAAGCCTAAGATTGAAGATATTCCCGTCATTTATGAGTACCCAGAAGTTTTCCCTGAAGAACTACCTGGTTTGCCACCAGATAGGCAAGTAGAATTCAAAATTGACATTATTCCAGGAGCAGCACCTGTTGCAAGGGCACCTTACAGGTTGGCAACAACAGAGATGAAAGAGTTGAGGACTCAGCTAGACGATTTATTGGCAAAAGGTTTCATTCGTCCTAGTTCATCTCCATGGGGAGCACCAATCCTGTTTGTGAAGAAGAAGGATGGGTCGATGCGTCTATGCATCGATTATCGCGAGCTTAATAAGGTCACTATCAAAAATAGATATCCATTGCCCAGGATCGAAGATCTGTTCGATCAACTTCAAGGGGCGAGTTACTTCTCCAAGATCGACTTGAGATCAGGCTACCATCAACTGAAGGTTAAAGATGAAGATGTACACAAGACTGCATTTAGGACTCGTTATGGTCATTACGAGTTCCTAGTGATGCCTTTTGGGCTCACTAATGCACCAGCAGCGTTCATGGATCTCATGAATCGTGTCTGCAAGCCATACTTGGACAAATTTGTTATCGTCTTCATTGACGACATTCTGATTTATTCAAAGAATCAGGCCGACCATGAGAAGCATCTTCGATGCATTCTGGAACTACTTCAGCAGGAGAAGCTCTATGCCAAGTTTTCGAAGTGTGAATTGTAGGATCGTTGACGGACCTGAAATGAGTCGATCAGAGGCGTTCTACTCAAAATGAAAGGCGGAAACAGACATAATGAGTTGAATTCAGCAAGATATTCACTAAAACTGTCTTGTATATTGATTCTGATACTATTACAGATCTGAAGACACTTCGACAGAGCTTTGCCGTTGGAAACACT
>JARYGA010027612.1:0-71368 GCA_030545235.1 Helianthus tuberosus | reverse complement strand
AAAATCCCGCCTAAACTACACGCCAAAAACATCCTATAAGAGAGACGTCTCTGCACAATCAACTTATCACACTCCTAAAACAACGCCATGTTTCCTAGAAATCATTCACTTTAAAACGCCAAAAAAATAGTTAAAAAAGCCACAGATGCGGAACCTCGTTTCTTCTACATTGAGTATTGTTCTGAATGAAGTTTCACTTAATGGATTCTTCTCTGAGATGGGTATCTCTATAAGCTTTTACTGGATGAGATGGACAAATATTCATGAAAAAGAGACTGATGAAACTGACATGTCATCATGTCACTTTGTTCTTGATGGATATATTGATGGCATTAAGGGAACAATACATTCGAGCAGGCGTTAATCTTCAACATGTCACCAAACAAGTATATATATCAAAACACAATAAAGGATGCCACAAAAAATAAGCATCTTCTAAAGACGGGCGTTATTTAGGAAAATAAGGATCTACATAAGGTATTCAAAAACATGTTTAAAACGCCAAAAAGGTTAAAGTAGAAGAGGCTGATGACAGTGAAGATTTAGATGAGAAATTAGATTATAATTTTTAATTTTTTTTTTCATTTTCTATTGTTTGTTATCTAATTCTCTGTTGTTTATTATATAATTCTCTACTAATAAAAAAATTGAGTATAAAACACCAAAAACTACAAACACCAAAACGTCTGATAGTGTGAAAACTGTGAGAACGGATGCTAACAAAGAACGATGTTGCTATATAAAACGCAAAAAAACGCCAAACAAAGTATTCTTGGAAAAAGCAACCCTAATTGACAGATGAAATTGAACGAAACAGTAATTGCAAAACAGTAAAATGAGGAGACGGTAACATTATTGCCAAACATTTATTTTATTAAAAGCCACTACATGGAAATTTGAATTTATTTATCTTTCAATACGGCATAATTGCCTGTCACATCATAGGCCTGTATCCTACATGGCACAATACTTGATAGAAAAAAAAAATAAATTACTGATGTTTTTTACATTATAGGCCTACATCTTGATCTAAAAACAATAAAAATGCCAAACTTACTTAAAAATGCCAAAATATTTACTATCATCCTGATCTAAAAACAATAAAAACGCCGTGTATTTATTAAACGCCAAAAAATGGAAAGGTGATGTGACACGCGTTTAAAAAAAGAAATATGAAAGGACAAAAAAGCCCCTCCGCCCTTCTCTATGTCACGTGACACGTGTTGGGCCTGGATGCGTTCTCACCGTTCTCACACTTATGGGCGTTTTCTCCTGATCCTGTTTCTATATATACATATATATAGAAACGGGATTAGGAGCAAACGCCTAATAGTGTGAGAATGGTGAGAACGCATTGTGGCCAAACACGTGGCGCGGGATATGATCAGGGGGTGAGAGGTTTTTTTGTATTTTCAATCTCCTTTTATTTTCCCAACGCGCCATAACATTTTCTGGCGTCTAAGATTATTTTGGTGTTAATTGTATTTATTAAAATTTTTGGCTTTGAATTAATTGTTTTTGTGTCACATAGATAATTTTTTGGCGTTGTAGCGTTTTCTGGTCAATTCTTTGGCGTTTTGTGGCGTTGTATAATAATTCACTACGAGTCATTAATATTTTCATAAGATTACAATAAGACCAAATGTTTTTTATGGCGTTTAGTGAATTTTTTGGCGTTTAATACATTTGACAAGGTTCTTTGCAAGCACCCGTTCTCACAGTTTTCATACTACTAGCGTTTTGGTGTTTGTAGTTTTTGGCGTTTTATATAATAATGTATTTTATTTGTAGAGAATTAGATAACAAAACAACAGATAACTTGATAACAAAACAAAATAAAATAAAAAAAGAAAAAAAACAAAAAATGGTAATGTAATTTCTCTTCCGAATCTTCACTGTTATCAGCTCCTTCTTCTTGATTTTGTTTGGCGTTTTGAACCTTTTGAATACCTTAGCTAGATGCCAACTTTCCTACATAAACCCCGTCTTTTTAAGACGAAGCTGCTTAGTGGCATCCTGTGTTTTGGTGTGATATTCTTGTTTGGTGGCATGTCATTGAAGATTAACTCTTGCTTGATGCTATTTGTAATAATGGAGTCCAAAAATAGCATTTTACAGTTGTGTTGATCCCTTTATTCCATGCCGATATTCATCAAGAACAAAGCTCACATGATGGCATATCACTGTCATCAGTCTCTTTTTCTTGATTATTTGTTCATCTCATTCAGCAAAAGATTATTGAGATAACCCCCTCAGAAGAAGAATCCATTCAGTGAAAGCTTTGCCATCTGTGGTTATTTTAACTAACTTTTTTTGGCGTTTTAAATTGGGTGGTTTCTAGAGGATATGGCGTTTGTTTTTCTGGGTGTGATCAATTTATTGTGTATATACCCCTCTCTTATAGGAGTTTTTTGGCGCATAGTTTAGGCGAGATTTTTTTATTGAAATAAATGATACTAATAAAGTAGCCATCTTTTCAGTTACTGTTTTTGTATTTACTGTTTTGATCAGCTTTTATCAGTTTATAGGTGATAGACGTCCCATCTTCTAAGTTTAACGTTTTCTTAAATTGCGTTATGCAGACTAAGATGACAAAATACAATAACCGAGAAAATAAAATATTAAGCAGGAAAAATATTTTTTGTTATTTCTGGCGTTTTGTAAGCAATAACCTTTTTTTTTTTTTTTTTTTTTTTTTTTGCATTTTGCAAATAAAGAGATAAATATATCATTTAATTATTAAAAAAAAAAGATTACACAGAAGAAAAAAAAAAGAAAAAATAAATAAAACCCTTCGTCAGAAGATACTTTATCCGAAAAGTATCCATCACTTGCTTCATCTTCTTCCTTGGAGTCTTCATCTGGATCTTCATCCATGTCATCACCTTCATCGGCTTCTTGTTCCTGAAGATTCTGAAGCCTCCACTTGAACATGTCTTGCATTAACTCCAATTTTGAGTCCATTTATGTATTTAAACAAGTGGCGTTATGCAATTCTTCCATGAAACCAAGCCCCTGATTTGTCATGATGTTTTCAAGCCAGTAGACTTCCTGCTCTCCGCTGTCGTATATAACGCTCACCATGTCTGTTTCATCATCAAAACGCCATGATGTCATGACAGGGTCCGACTTTACATCTGATTTAATTGGTCCAAATTTCCTTGTTAATGCTTTCATAAGCATATGTGTTTCATGGCATTCGTTGTCCAGAGCGATGCCAAGGGATAGGATACCCTCTGTACCTCTTCTTCCATCTTCAAAATTGCCTTGATCGTCCTAACATACACCATCCTTCTGTTGTCAAAACGCAGGACGAATCGCCTGATTGCCAGAGTGTATCTCCACCAAACGATTGTTGTCATTTTTGGCGTTTTTGTTAAGTTGGCGTTTTTGGTTAAAGATGTTTTTGGAGAAATTGATAGATTGAAGTGATTATGGAAGCGATGTTTTACGTCGTTTATATAATGATGTTTTGGCGCGTAATTTAGGAGGGAATTTCTTCTAATAAATGTTAATAACTGAAATTCAGTTACTGTGTTGTTTCCTCTTCCCGTAATATCCAACGCGTTTTATCACTAATTTTTGGCGTTTTATTTTTAATGGTGTTTTTTTTTTAATGACGTGTTATCATTTGATGGCGTTTTGAATTTGAGCGGTAAAAGACCCTTTTACCCTTAATGAAGCGCGTCCCACATAATAAAATTGATCTTATTTACGAAAACGCCACCGCGCAACCTAGTCCATGGATTGTTTTGATCGGACGACCCATAAGCTTTCTCACCGTTCTCACACTTTCAACTGTTTTCTCTAAATCCTGACCCTATATATATATATATATATATATATATATGATAACGATCGGTTAGGAACCACCCTTTATTGCGAGAACCTCAAGAACCAATGTGAATACAACAAAAAATACATAAAAAAACACATAAATTTTTTTTAATAAAAATCGCTATTTTTCGTTCTAAAAAAATTTTTGAGTAACAATTATGGATGCACATGTGCATATGTATCATTTCTTTGACAAATTTTGTAATACAATACTAGTGTTAGACAATTGCACTTTCATTTACACTATCATCCGTAATACAATACTTTTTACATTACCAATATTAAAAATGCATATGTGCATCTGTATGTCCACTCGGAGGATCAAGTTAACCTAGTTCCTTGTTACCAAAACACATCCGCAAGTGCGGAATCCAAGTAGGTATGCAACCAAGCCAAAGAGCACAAATACACAAAAAGATTCAACGTTTAATCTCAAAGTGTATAGATCCAGAAGAGTATAAGTACAATAGATAATACAAGAAAATTCACTCAAACACTTCTGGTATGCTCTCTTAACACTAACTGTGTAATACAAGTCCTTTTATAGCCAAAGATCAACAACCCTACGAAAGGTACTGGGCCCAATAAAGGAGCCCCAAGAAAGACTAAGGTCCACGAAGTATGAATGATTCTTCGTGAGATAACATTCTGTGAACAACCCAAACCAAAGAAAGGTTCTTCTTTGTCATGAAATGGACGAAACACATACACCCAAGAACAATGTTCTTCGTGGGATAACCAGCCCAAACAAAACAGATAAACCTTCGTGATTGAAGGCCATTAAGCATGAAAGTCTACAATCACATGTGCATGGCTGGTCTTCGTTCAAGCATATCTTGCATGCATGTGGTTATATTACATGACATCATAATTACGTCATCATGGTGATGTCATGGTGATGTTATCTTGTGGCTCTTCGTGCTTCACGTGTCGAACTCTAGGGCGCACGACAGAAGAATGTCGCGACTAAGGTCTTAAGCCAAACCGAACCGAGCCACATCCACACAAAAGTGCATCAACAAACTCCCCCTTGGATGTTGCTCGTGTTGGTTCGATCTTCACATGTTGTCGGAACTTCAGATGTCTTCACTTGAAACAAACAGGAGGTGCATCAACAAACTCCTCCTTGAACGTTGCTCATGAGACGTTGATCTTCAAATTTTTCTGATCCTTGTGGTGTTGATGAGTGGTCAGCTGCAACTGGATCATCTTGATCCTTTCAGTGCATCCATGGCATGTCTTCATTCCGAAGCTTGTCATCTAACGCGTTCTCTTCGCCTTTAGCTAGTTCGAATGCCACATCTGCACATACAATAGAGCTGAACGCGTAATGAGAACAACCGCTTGGAATATAGACAATAAAAGCACACGACACACATATGACCAATTCTCAATCAACTACCAATTAACCGACAATATTTTAAAAGTTTTAAAAATTTGATCAATTTTGAATTTTAACTTTCAAAAATTGTTAACTTTGACCGTTTATGAAGATACAATTGTTTTCCGGCTTACAATCATGATTTTAGGTAGGAGAGACTCGAGTTCCAACATCGGGCAATCAAAAATAAAATAGAAGCAAAATCTTTTAAAACACACCTAAAATCTTTTTGGTATTTTTGAATATTTCAAATGTAAAGACGGAAAGCGGTAAATATATATTTACAGACATTCTTTTTGCGAGACTCGAGGGTAAGAGAATCATATCAGTGTACGGTCATGCCAAAACACTCTTGTTGTTCAATTAGTTAACATTTAGATAAGCATCCTATAACGATTATCGATATTGTTGTCCACTTAAGCTCAACTTATCAGATGCACTCGCGGTTAGGGGATACGTTAAGGTATGATTTATACTTATCGACCGGTTTTCATCCACACATGACACATTCCCGTATCAAGGTATACACGAGAGTTCATCTTACTGGTGAATATACCATTTATCATCTGTTTTCAACGTATATGATGTGAGATACTCACTTATTTGAGGATGAATACAATCCTTATGTGATAAAATCACTTATTAATGAGGAACTTGATATTCGATGCATGCAGGGCACGAGAGAAAGTCCGTGAACAGGTTAGTACCATCGTACCGACAAAGAGACAAACTTGACTCTCGGATGATAAATGTGATTTAGAATCACTTATTCGGGGATGAATGTGATATTTTATCACTTATTAATGATCGTATGCTTCATGTATTATATACATGTTTGTATGATATTTACACGTACCTATGGTATCGTGGAAGTTCTAGACTTGCGTCCCCGTTGTTTTCGGTAAAAGAAATAACCATGATAACCAGGTGATAAACAACATAAAGACCACGTATCTCAGAACCTCGGCAATCTATCAAACAAAATTTCGGTACCAAGACCATATGCCAATGAGCGGTTCCCACACAGTCTTCAGTCGATTTAGGTTTATATCACCCTGCACACTTTAAAATGATTGTGAGCCTACCGATACATCTTATATAGAGCTGCTTATCGTTTTTCATTTTAGGTTCAAAAAGGTTTTAACATACCACTGATGTACTATCATTTTCTCTTTTGCTCACCAGGAAACTCATTTTTGGTTTTCTATTGTTTTTGTGTTTTTTGAAAATGGACGATGTTTTTTGTTTTTCTCTTTTGGAAATTACTCCCCCTAAAATGCAAAAAGTACTATAAATTAAAAACATAAACACATATTTACAAAAACGATTTCCGAGGTCGGTTTACTCATGTTTTACCTCGATGCCGTTTACCAAAATTATTTTTAATCAGAAATGATTTATCGAATTTTGGGAAAATGAGTCGGCACGTTGGTAGTCGGTGTGGACCAAAACAACATTGACAAGTTTCATATTGAAACAATCACGTCTGAGGTGATATTCAAGATCAACGTGTCTGGTCAAAGAATGTTGTACGAGATGTTAGTAATTCATAAAGTAGCTTAAATATCGGCAAGGATAGGAAAGATTAGAAATTCAAAACCATAATCATGCTACTACTTCGTGCATTGCCAGGAATCTGAGTGCTCTCCTAAACTGGAGATCCACCCGGTGTGGATTTCAAGGTCGATTTTGCAGCTACTTCAATGAACCGAGAATTCTCTTCACAGTAACAAGATCAGAAACCTCCGGGTCCGGCTGGTGAGAAACAAGGGAGCATGTGGGAAAGCTTGTGCACATCATCATTGGCCGGTCCATACATGATGTCTTCCACATGCTGTTGCACCAGCAAAGGTCTTCATCTTTCTCCTTTAGAAGTAGTGTGCGGTTGTTCAATCCACTCCAAGGTATCCGCACACCTGGTTGGTTTGTTCAACAAACACATTTTTTTCAATCACATCGTGGAGAAATGTACATTGCACGTCCATCTAGCAGACTTTGAACTTCTTATGGAAGAAAAAGCCATGAATCTTCGAAAAGCTCTCAAACGTGCAGCAGGTGCGTACACTTCATTTGAATCTATCCTCTTAACCCGATCAAAGCCTTCAACAATCAAACTTTGAAATGTTTTTCAATTTGTCGAAGTTTTCAATTTCTTTCATCAAATTTTCTTCATTCATCAGGTATTTTTGTCTCCTTTTCTTTTTCTCTCTCCATCAAAGGAAACAATAACCTCCCCTAATGGTTTTCACATCATACAAGAGCTTTAAGTCATCGATCTTGTGCATGGACGTTCCACTATCAACAATCCTAAGACTATCAATAGTTCCTCCAGGAACATCCTGCACACTTACTCAGAGATTAGTTGGAGATGGGGACCCAAGTGTCACACCCCGATATTTTAACCACAAACCGGTGCCCCGATAGGGAGTATCGTGACGTAGTTGACATCATCATAGTCAATTAAACACAGTTATAGCACAGCGGAAGGCTTGGAAGGTAAAATACTAATACAAATTGATTATTCAAATTACGAAAAAAAATATATACAAACGGTTATGTAGAAAGGATCCACAGGCGGATCTAAATAAATACAAAACAAGTTCAACAGACTTAAGGCATCATGGACTTACAAGATCCTCTATTTAACGCCCGGTAGCTCCCAGCCTATTACGTGTAGTACCTGTCACTTAGTCTTTTGAAAATACGCCAGTTTTCACTAGTAAATACAATTAAATGACTCTTTTGAAAAGTGTTTATGAAAATTGGTTTAGGTGTACAAGGCACAAAAATCTTTTATAACTTGGGACAATTATATTTATAATCTTGTATACAGATTTACATGTTTGTCATACATTTAGGGCTCGTGATAGAAGTCGAGACATGATTAACCGACACACCACTGATATAAACTCATAAGGAGTTATCCCCAACAATGTGGGTATACCTTTTTACATGCGCAACTATCAGGTGTATGCCTACACCCCGTTCTTAAGTTGTAGCCATTTGCAATTAAATGAGCCCAGGATATCCAGGACACGGTCGCATTAACCCCCAATGTTTATGTTATCAAACAATACAGATTAAAACGGGTTATGCGGATTTGTTAGTCACAATCCGACCAAGTGTTCCCATACCCGACCAAGAGGTAATAATTTACCATATCCCAAGCACATATAAGGGAAAATAAGTTAAAAGTATTTACCTGAGCTTCTAAACGCAAGATATATCTACTCAGCCGTATAACGTACTTAGACTTGTGAAGGTAGCTTTTACTGGGGCTCCCTAATCTGGAACGAAGGTTTTATTAACCTATTAGAATACTAACGGGTCTTATTTAAGTCGTAGACTTAGACCGGTTTGTTTAAGGAAGGATTTTCGGTACGAAACGCTAGATTAAGCGATGACCGGAATGGAATGTAATTTTGACCCAACGAGTATGGAGACTTGTATTATATGGGTAAGCTAAATACATTCTAGATTTTGAAGCTCAAATGATAAGGTTAAACCCGTTTCGGTTAATTTATGCAAACTAGTTACATAAACCGAACCGAACGCGTATGGGCATAAACGGGTAACTGGATGAGTCATATACTAGTTCTATAAGTTATTATGCTTAAAATATGTTATGATATCAGTAGGATATTAGCAAGTATGCCCTTAAAGATTTCAAAACTGAATTTAGCCCCATAAGGGCATTTTGGTCATTTTAAGGTTTATAAAAGGGTTTCATATGCAAATTGAGATTCTGTTCATAATCATTCTGTAAAAATATACAATTTATGTTATTATAATACTAGGATATCATACATATGCGTGGTTTATGATTTTTGGCCAAACTATGCACCATAGGGGCATTTTGGTCATTTCACACATAGTTTTAAGGATTTATTTGGGATTCTGAGTTCATGACTTATACTTACGTAAAAATATTTAAAATGGTTTATTAAATCAGTAGGTAACAAGTCTTGGGTGCTAAGTATGGTTTAAAATCATAGTATGCACCTATATGTCGTAAAAGTCGATAAATGACGATAATTCGTATGTTTAAGGAACTCTGAGATTATGGCCAGCTTTGGATAGTCAAAATACTTCATTTACCATAACATATCAGTAGCAAAAAGGTTTTGCATGTATATTATGTTTAAAATCCATTTTAAGTATAAAAAGGGCATTATCGTCATTTAATAACCTTATACAAGATAATGTGCATAAACTCAAGTAATCAGACTTGACATCCCAATTAGTCCTAAATATGATATCATAACAGTAGATAATGAGTTTTTATGTTAAACCATGTTTAAAACTCATTTTATGTGGAAAAATGGTATTTTAGTCCTTTTAAAAGCTTAAATTTCGATTAATTAAGTAAACTCAGTTTATGACCAGTTTATAAATGCTAAAATATGCTAAACATGTTAACATATCAGTATGTAATTCATTTGCATGCTTAACGAAAACTAGTAAACGAACTCGGATTACTATGTGACCATGTAATATAACCTCAGAGGGTTATACTACTATATAATATGGTCACAAAGGAACCCTAAATCAGTAACCTACTAGTCTAATTCTGTTCGTAATCGAAAGTCAAAGAAGAAGTCAAACTTCACGACTTTCGGTTACGAACCCACCCTAAAACTGGAATTGACGAGTCGAACATGTTTACACATGTTCTTATAATTATTACCAAGTTATTTAAGTTTTAAAACATATTTTAAAACATGTTTAAACTCAGTTTATGATTATTTTAAAAACTAACCCGTTTGACTTTTTAAAACACCAACATGTTGACTTGTCAAATGACCAAGCAAACGTGATTCTTAGGAGGAGCCCTTTTGAGGGATTAACACGTACCTAATTACGATCACGTAGCCATCTTCATTGTGAACAATGGCTAGACCAATAAGGTCTAAGCCGGTAGTCAAGCATTTATCGAAAATACTCGACTTTCGGCTTTTAAAAGCCTACTAAACGAAAAGTAACTGAAAGGAACACTTACAAAGTGATCCTTAGATGAAAATAACTTGATTTGGAGTTTCCCAATAGCTAGGATGCTTCAGAAGTATGAGATAGAAGATTTTAGAGAAAGGTGCAAGTTGGAAGAATGAACAAGAGCCTCCTTTTATAGTTTTGGAGGATTTGTGAGATCATTCCAGGTGTTTTGAGGGCTTCTAGGATCATGCCAAGTGCCCTCACACATAATACAAACCATGTACAAGCCCCTAGAATTGAATTGGATGGTTTAAACTTGCTTGGAGTGGCCTCCAAGTAATTTTCAAACTGGTGAGGGTGTGGCTACCCACGACGGGCAAAGCCTCAGTCCTTCATGGGCCGCCAGGGCCTCAAATAAGTTTCAAAAGTTGGCAGTTTTAGTCCTTATGCTCTAAAACTCAATATATCTTTCATAATTTGCACTTTTAACCCCTTAAGACCAATTTTAGGCATACATGGGAGTGTGAACAAATATTCTAAGGCTCCCGGTTCATCGGTAGACCACCCGAAGGTACTAGTTTCTATTGTTGACGCTTTTAATCCTTCTTCTTGCAATCTTGCCCATTTTATCATGTAATGACATCAAAGGCTTTCAAAGTCAATAACAAGCATTCCCAAGAGTATGATTGAACATTACAAAGCCCCGGGTTTGTTAAAAGGTCACTCAGAGGTAAGAATTAACATGTTGACACGTTTAACCCCTTTGTCTTGTAAACTTTTCATTTCTTTCACAAACGGCTTCTTACGTCCGATTATTTACTCGTTTGAGAATACGTACATCATGTGAGGTCAATCAGAGGCATAAGTTTTAGCATGTTCACATTTTTAGTCCATCCGCATACATCATTTCAATGTTTGTCAAGTTTAGTCCTTCTTAGTCAAACTTTGACTTCATTAGGGTTCATGACACGTGTCTTACAATTGTTGGGCACGATTTTTACGAGGTGTTACATCCTCACCCCCTTAAAATAAATCTCGACCTCGAGATTTACTGAAACAAATGAGGGTACTTTTGTCGCATAGTAGACTCAAGCTCCTACGTATATTCAGGGCCTCTACGAGCATCCCATTTTACCTTTACAATTGGTACATGTTTCCTTCGAAGCTTTTTAACCAGTCGATCTTCGATCGATATAGGCTTTTCAACAAATCTCAGGCTTTCATCTATCTGCACCTCTTTATGAGACATTGCTAGCGATTCTCCAGCTAGACATTTCTTTAAGTTGCAGTTGTGGAACACGTTGTGAATTCCACTAAGCTCCTCAGGAAAGTCCAACTTATAGGCCACATTTCCGACACATTCGACCATCTCGAAGGGTCCAATGTATCTTGGGCTTAGTTTACCCTTTTTACAAAATTACATCACTCCTTTCCAGGGTGACACTTTGAGTAACATTTTATCTCCTACCTCGAATTTTAGAGGTTTGTGTCTCTTGTCAGCATAACTTTTCTGCCTGCCTCTGGCAGCTTTCAGACGATCTCGGATTTGAACAATCTTGTCTGTCGTTTTCAGAACTATCTCAGGTCCTGATAGCTGGGCCTCCCCCACTTCTGCCCAACAAACAGGCGTCCTGCATTTTCTCCCATATAAGGCCTCGAAAGGCGCAGCCTAAATGCTCGTATGTTAACTATTATTGTAGGAGAACTCAATCAGGGGAAGATGGTCATCCCAGCTACCACCTAGATCAATGACACATGCATGAAGCATGTCTTCTAATGTTTGAATCGTACGCTCACTCTGTCTATCCGTCTGAGGATAATAAGCAGTACTGAAATTCAAACGAGTGCCTATAGATTGTTGGAAACTTTTTACAAAAATGAGAAGTGTATCTAGTATCTCTATCAGATATAATAGATACTGGCACTCCGTGGAGAGACACAATCTCGTCCACATACAATTGGGCTAGTTTATTGGAGCTATGTGTCTCCTTGATGGGTAAGAAATGAGCCGACTTAGTCAGTCTGTCAACTATGACCCATATTGTATCATTTCCATGTCTTGTCTTAGGTAACTTGGTCATAAAATCCATGGTTACCATCTCCCACTTCCATGTGGGAAGTTCTGGTTGTTGTAGTAGTCCTGACGGCTTTTGATGTTCGGCTTTAACCTGTGAGCACATCAAACACTTAACTACGTGTGTGGCTATGGATTTCTTCAAACCCATCCACCAGTAATTTGCTTTTAAATCCTGGTACATTTTGTCACTTCCAGGGTGAACTATATAATTGGAATTATGAGCTTCCTGGAGGATTAATGTCACACCCCCAAAATCCACATGCGGAGTATCACCGCCTGGAGGCATGACTGACCAGGATCAAACCACCAATCATATTGAACAATACCATTGAGTAAATAAAAACCAAACCCAATATAATTGATGTTTCAAAATAAACCAAACATGTTTAGGAAATCAGCGGAAGCATAGTACTGTGTAAATAACCAAAACATAGTTTAACGTTCAAATATTAAGCGTAGGACATAACAGTCCATATCCCACAACGATCACGCCTCCCCGTGCAAGCTCCAGAAGTACCTAACGACCTGCAAGGCATGTAACAACGAGTCAACAACAAAGTTGAGCGAGTTCACAGTTGGTTGTTCAGTTATTGAGTTCGTTTCAGAAATCGTAAGTTTGTTTCATAATCATGTGTTACCAGTATCCTTGTTTCCCAAACCTTTACGATATTTAGTGGGGGCTTCCCATGTTGTATATTACTAGACTAGTTGTATCTATAGGTGACCTTCCCAATCCGAGGACAGTGATAAGTATGAGATTACGTAGGTTTTACATAAGTGCCCTTCCCAATCCGAGGACAGTGGTACGTAGCGAGTACGTAGGTTTAGCGCTGGCGTCCTTCCCAATCCGAGGACAGTGGTAAGTAGTCTAGTAGTGGTAAATGTACGAGTTCTGTCATAGTTATTCCATCCCATTCCCAAACCCACCGGGAATCCCATGCCTTAGAAGTGTGAACTCACCTTGGTTTGCTCGGTATGCTAAACTATGTGCTCACAAGTAATCAGTCAAGTCCTATAGTACGCACGTATATACAATCAGTTTTCGTTCCTAATGACTCGCATGTAAATCTAGTGTCACATAGTGCTTGGCAGTTAACATTATGTATCACGTAAGCAGTTAATCAATTAACAGGTTTAACAGAGTTAACGACTTAACAGAGTAAATGACTTTACAGAGTTAACACACTAACAGTGTTACATGCATAACAGAGTTACATCCTTAACTGAGTTACATACATATCTTAACAGAGTTACAAACTAATAGAGTTGGTATACAGAACACTCAACGAAATCACCTATCTGGCGAAAACCCTCAGGTGACGAAATCATTTGGGCGACGAAATCGGATTTCGTCGAGATGCATTTTCGTCGGGGCGGGGTTTTCGTCGGGTACATCATCATCATCAATATCAGTTACACAAAACCCTAATGATCAGTAACAGTTACTCAATCAGACTAAATCACGAAATCATATAATTTGCTAAATTATTGTACAATCATGAGTATCATTTAATCATCATTCAATCATTAGCAAGTTGTTGAAATCATCATGTATTCGTCGTATCTTTAAACATAGAATCCTATTCTGCTAGACATCTATAATCATACTATCAACATATCCGGATAGTCAATCATCAAATCGAACATGGTCAATACGCATAACATAATGTAACTGATCATACAACAAAATATAAGGATCCCTAACATGCTCATCTATTCAATCCACAACAAAATCATCTAGCAGTTAATTCATGGTAACAAACAGATAGTTCATGATGAATTAAACGAAATAACTATTAACAGTAGATTACTAACCCAAACAGGATGAACAATGAATACGTATGTGGCTTCGAGGTCTAAAGACTGCCGTCGGGTACAAAGAAAAGCGAGAGAAGGAGAGGTGATTAGGGTTTTTGTCAGTTATCGATTTCGAGCACAGGTTATAACAATTCCTCTATCCGATCGCTACTGGGCCGAAGCCCATGTGTTGTTTTCGCCGGCCCTGTTACTTGACGAAAACACTTCTGTGTTTTCGTCCGGAAGTGTTTTCATGGGTGGGGGTGTTTTCGGCTAGGGGGTGATTTCGGTCATGGCTCCATTTTGTTGTTCTTAATTACACAAACACATTATTAACACAAACACATTATTAATACAAAGCATATTATTAACACATCAATATATAAACACACTTTTGCAAATAAGTGATAGGTTAAGTCGAGTAGAGACCTTGAGAAACTCGGGTTGTCACATTATCCCCAACTTGAAAGAAATTTCGTCCCGAAATGTAGCACGTGGTTACTGAGGAAGCTAGTTGTGTTGTGTTGTTTCCTGGTTTTCCTGGGGTGTCACATGATCCCCCCGTTGGTTTGGAATTTCGTCTAGAAATTCCACAGTAGCTTCAGTCTCAGCAGTGGTTGCACTGTTCCTGAACAACTGGGATACTTGAGTTTCCTTTGGTCTTCTCGTTCCCAGGTGAACTCTGGGCCACGACGGGAGTTCCAACGAACTTGAACCAGAGGTATTCTGGTGTGCTTGAGAACCTTAACGTCCCGGTCTGTGATTTCAACTGGTTCCTCGACGAATCGCAACTGATCGTCGATAGTGAGCTCCTTCAAAGGAACTATGAGGGTCTGATCTGACAGACACTTCTTCAGATTTGGCACATGAAATACGTTGTGAACTCCACTGAGTTTTGCTGGTAGGTTCAGTTTGTAGGCCACCTTGCCTATTTTCTCAATGATTTCGAACGGTCCGACATATCGCGGATTGAGCTTGCCTCGTTTGCCAAAACGAACAACACCTTTCCAAGGTGAGACTTTGAGTAGCACTCGATCCCCAACCTGGAACTCGAGTGGTTTCCTGCGCTTATCAGCGTAGCTTTTCTGGCGATCACGAGCTGTCGCCATTCATTGCCGTATCTGAGCATTTCTTTCCGTTGTGTCTACTACAAGTTCTGGTCCTGTGATTTGGCTGTCACCAACTTCTGCCCAGCAAAGAGGTGATCGGCATTTACGTCCGTACAATGCCTCAAATGGAGCGGCTTGAATGCTGGTGTGGTAGCTGTTATTATACGAAAACTCCACCAAAGGGAGGTGCTTTTCCCAACCATTGCCAAAGTCGATTACACATGCCCTAAGCATGTCTTCAAGGGTTTGGATGGTGCGTTCAGACTGCCCATCCGTCTGTGGATGATAAATGGTTCTCATGTCTAAACGAGAGCCAAAATATTTGTGCATTGCTTGCCACAGTTCTGAAGTAAAACGTGCATCACGATCAGAGATAATAGAGGTTGGCACCCCGTGCCTCGAGACAACTTCCTTAAGATAAACGTCTGCTAGAGTGGAGAACTTATCCGTTTCCTTGATAGCCAAGAAGTGTGCAGACTTTATGAGTCGATTCACGATCACCCAAATAGTATCATTTCCACGTTGAGATCTAGGCAGGCCAGTAACGAAATCCATGGAAATTTGGTCCCATTTCCATTGTGGTATTTCTGGTTGTTGGAGTAGGCCCGATGGTTTCTGATATTCAGTCTTGACTCTCACACAAGTCAAACATTTGCTAACGTAAGTTGCTATGTGAGCTTTCATGCTAGGCCACCAATACGTAGTTCTGAGATCGTGGTACATCTTATCCGAACCAGGATGTACCGAGTAACGAGACTTATGTGCTTCATCCATTACAAGTTCTCGTAGATTGCCATAGAGTGGGACCCAGATGCGTCCTGTTACGTAGTAGGCACCGTCTTCCTTTTGCTCTAACCATTTCCTTGAGCCGCATAGGGATTCAGCCCTGACAATTTCTGGTTTCAATGCTTCAACTGAGCATCTCGTATCTGTGTAGGAAGACTAGACTGGATGGTAAGTTGTAATGCTCGCACGCGTTTAGGTGTAGTATCTTTTCGACTGAGGGCGTCGGCCACAACATTGGCTTTGCCCGGATGGTATTTGATTGCACACTCGTAATCATTCAATAGCTCGACCCATCGACGTTGTCGCATGTTCAACTCCTTTTGCTTGAAGATATGCTCGAGACTCCTGTGATCGGTGTAGATGGTGCACTTGGTACCGTACAGGTAATGTCTCCATATCTTAAGTGCGAAAATAACAGCTCCCAGCTCCAAATCGTGTGTAGTGTAATTCCTTTCGTGAATCTTAAGTTAGCGCGAGGCGTAAGCAATGACTTTATCCCGTTGCATCAATACACAACCAAGACCCTGAATTGACGCGTCACAATAAACCACGAAATCGTCTGTGCCCTCAGGCAATGAGAGGATAGATGCGCTACAAAGTCTATCCTTTAAGTGCTGAAATGCTGATTCTTGTGCATTACCCCAACGATAGGTAACGCCTTTCTGAGTTAGTGAGGTGAGGGGTTGTGCAATCTTGGAGAAATCCTTGATGAACCTTCGGTAGTAGCCCGCCAAACCCAAGAATTGGCGGATTTCTGTTGGCGTGCGGGGTGCAGACCAGTTCTTGATTGAGTCTACCTTGGATGGATCAACATGAATCCCATCCTTGTTTACCACGTGGCCCAGAAAGTGGACTTCATGAAGCCAAAAGTCGCATTTTGAAAACTTAGCGTACAACTGCTCTGCTCGAAGCAGCTCCAAAATAATCCGCAGATGCTGCTCGTGTTCCTCCTGACTCTTAGAGTAAATCAGGATGTCATCGATGAATATAATAACGAACTTATCCAAGTAAGGCTTGCACACTCTGTTAATAAGATCCATGAAGACTGCAGGCGCGTTTGTCAATCCAAAAGGCATAACCAGGAACTCATAATGCCCATAACGAGTCCTGAATGCTGTCTTAGAGATGTCCTCGTCTCGGAATCTCAGCTGATGGTAGCCTGACCTCAGATCAATCTTTGAATAGAAGCTCGACCCTTGCAACTGGTCGAATAAGTCATCAATGCGTGGAAGAGGATAGCGATTCTTCACGGTCACCTTGTTGAGTTCACGGTAATCTATGCACATCCGGAAGGTACCGTCTTTCTTCTTCACAAATAATACTGGAGCTCCCCAGGGCGAAGAGCTAGGACAAATGAAACCCTTATCCAAGAGTTCTTGCAATTGTTTGGACAGTTCTTCCAGTTCGGTTGGAGCTAAGCGATAAGGTGCTCGAGCTATGGGCGCTGCTCCAGGAGCTAGCTCGATTTGAAATTCGACCTGGCGATGAGGCGGTAGGCCAGGTAATTCCTCAGGAAACACTTGAGGAAAATCGCGTACAACTGGAATATCCTCTATCTTCTTCTCCTTCGTTGATGCGTCAGTAACAAGTGCTAAAATAGCAGTGTGGCCCTTTCGCAAACACTTCTGGGCCTTAAGAAAGGAGATGATGCCTACCACAGCACCACTCTTGTCGCCTTGAATTTCGATATATTCTTTACCAGAACGGGGAATACGAACGATCTTTTCTTTGCAAAGAATCTCTGCTTGTTGTTGGGATAACCAATCCATCCCAATGACAATGTCGAAACTACCCAGAACTATAGGAATAAGATTGATGGAGAAGGTCTGACCAGCGAGGACAAGATTACAACCCTGAACTATGTGTGTGGCCTCTAGACTTTTACCATTTGCTAACTCTATGACATGCTTGGTGTTCAAAAGAGTTGGTGTGCGTTTAAGCATTTGACTAACTTTTAGAGACACATAACTGGTATCGGCACCCGAATCAAATAAAACAGTAACATAAAAGTCGTCAAGAAGGAACTTACCCATCACTACGTTAGGATCATTCCTTGCGTCACCCTGACCCAGCACGAACACTCGACCCCTGGCACCGTTGTCATTATTGTTTCCCCCATTGTTGCCCCCATTATTGTTCCCGTTTCCTTGGTTGTGGTTCTGATTCTGATTCTGATTTAACTGTGGGCAGTGTCTCTTGAAGTGACCTTCAGCGCCACACTAATAGCATCCCCTGTTGCCCTGTTGCTGTTGTTGATTCTGCGGTGCTTGCAGTTGCTGCTGACGATTCTGATTTGCAGGCCGTGAGCTCCTGCAATCCTTGGCTTCATGACCCATCTTGAGACACCTCTGATAACGTCCCTTGTTGCACTGACCAATATGGTGCCTGTTGCATTTGTTGCACTTTGGGTGGTTTCCTCGATATCCACCCTGCCCTTGACTACCAGAAGATTGCTGACCAGGACTCTGGTAGTCATCAATCTTTCGCTGCTGTGCCTGGGACTGAACTATAGTGGAACCCTTGCTGGAGGCTCCATCCCATTTTCGTTTGTTGTCGCTGGGAATAGCAGAAGTAGTAGTAGTGGTAGTAGCACCGATACGCTTAGGCAGCTTGTTCTGTTCCACTGCCTGGTCTATGAGACGATGAGCAAGACGAGTAACATCCTGGATGGTAGCAAGGTTAGTAGCAGTCACATGCTTTGAATCTCTGGTACTAAGCCTTTGAGGTACAGCTCGATACGCTTGATGGGAGGATCCACCATAGTTGGACATAACACTACCAGTTCGTTGGATCGCTTCGTATACGCCTCTATCTCTGATCCCGTCATCTTCAGGTTAAAGAACTCCACTTCCAGTTTGTGGATGTCATCACGGTTACAGTATTCTCGCTTGATCAGTTCCTTGAAGTCGTTCCATGGGGTGGCATTAGCAGCTGCCATCCCTAACATTTGGACTTGCGCGTTCCACCAAGTTAGCGCAGTGCCTTCGAGAGTACCAGTGGCATACTTCACCCTACGAGCCTCATGGCATTCACACATCTCGAAGACAGATTCGAGCTTCTCAAACCAGTGGAGGAGTCCTACGGCTCCTTCAGTGCCACTGAAAGTAGTAGGTAGGCAATCCATAAAGGTTTTGAAAGTACACACAAGAGGCTGAGCGTGTTGACCTGTCATGTGTGTAAAACAAAACTAAGCACAAGTGTTGGTTTAAGAGAGTAGGATCTAAAGATCCTAGAGTAAGTTGTTATGGCAGGTTATACCTCCTGCCTGGGCAGCTGCGAGTGCTGCAGTAACTTGTTCAGTGATCAAGGCCACCAACTGGGCTTGAGTTAGGTTAACGCGTCCACTCATGATCTTCATATCAAAGGAAACATGAGTGAGAAAGGTTCGCGAAAGTGCGATGACAGAAAAGAGTAAGCACACATGGGTTTTCAAACAATAGTTGTTACGTTCATCTAAGCATACCATAATCAAAGTTCTATGTAACTAGCAAGTAGGCAATATAACATAAACCATATCACCTATAGTGTTGAGCCTTGCACGTGGAGTGAAGCGTCGTTGTGGATCGTTGAGCACTGTACAGGTTATAGTCTGGTTTTACCGAAAAGTTTTTCCCCTTTTTAAAACCAAGTTCACTATAACCAATGGCTCTGATACCAATCTGTCACACCCCCAAAATCCACATGCGGAGTATCACCGCCTGGAGGCGTGACTGACCAGGATCAAGCCACCAATCATATTGAACAATACCATTGAGTAAATAAAAACCAAACCCAATATAATTGATGTTTCAAAATAAACCAAACATGTTTAGGAAATCAGTGGAAGCATAGTACTGTGTAAATAACCAAAACATAGTTTAACGTTCAAATATTAAGCGTAGGACATAACAGTCCATATCCCACAACGATCACGCCTCCCCGTGCAAGCTCCAGAAGTACCTAACGACCTGCAAGGCATGTAACAACGAGTCAACAACAAAGTTGAGCGAGTTCACAGTTGGTTGTTCAGTTATTGAGTTCGTTTCAAAAATAGTAAGTTTGTTTCATAATAATGTGTTACCCAGTATCCTTGTTTCCCAAACCTTTACGATATTTAGTGGGGGCTTCCCATGTTGTATATTACTAGACTAGTTATATCTATAGGTGTCCTTCCCAATCCGAGGACAGTGATAAGTATGAGATTACGTAGGTTTTACGTAAGTGCCCTTCCCAATCCGAGGACAGTGGTACGTAGCGAGTCCGTAGGTTTAGCGCTGGCGTCCTTCCCAATCCGAGGACGGTGGTAAGTAGTCTAGTAGTGGAAAATGTACGAGTTCTGTCATAGTTATTCCATCCCATTCCCAAACCCACCGGGAATCCCATGCCTTAGAAGTGTGAACTCACCTTGGTTTGCTCGGTACGCTAAACTATGTGCTCACAAGTAATCAGTCAAGTCCTATAGTACGCACGTATATACAATCAGTTTTCGTTCCTAATGACTCGCATGTAAATCTAGTGTCACATAGTGCTTGGCAGTTAACATTATGTATCACGTAAGCAGTTAATCAATTAACAGGTTTAACAGAGTTAACGACTTAACAGAGTAAATGACTTTCCAGAGTTAACACACTAACAGTGTTACATGCTTAACATAGTTACATACTTAACTGAGTTACATACATATCTTAACAGAGTTACAAACTAATAGAGTTAGTATACAGAACACTCAACGAAATCACCTATCTGGCGAAAACCCTCAGGTGACGAAATCCTTTGGGTGACGAAATCCCTTGGGATTTCGTCGAGATGCATTTTCGTCGGGGCGGGGTTTTCGTCGGGTACATCATCATCATCAATATCAGTTACACAAAACCCTAATGATCAGTAACAGTTACTCAATCAGACTAAATCACGAAATCATATAATTTGCTAAATTACTGTACAATCATGAGTATCATTTAATCATCATTCAATCATTAGCAAGTTGTTGAAATCATCATGTATTCGTCGTATCTTTAAACATAGAATCCTATTCTGCTAGACATCTATAATCATACTATCAACATATCTGGATCGTCAATCATCAAATCGAACATGGTCAATACGCATAACATAATGTAACTGATCATACAACAAAATATAAGGATCCCTAACATGCTCATCTATTCAATCCACAACAAAATCATCTAGCAGTTAATTCATGGTAACAAACAGATAGTTCATGATGAATTAAACCAAATAACTATTAACAGTAGATTACTAACCCAAACAGGATGAACAACGAATATGTATGTGGCTTCGTGGTCTCAAGACTGTCGTCGGGTACAAAGAAAAGCGAGAGAGAGAGAAGGAGCGGTGATTAGGGTTTTTGTCAGTTATCGATTTCGAGCACAGGTTATAACAATTCCTCTATCCGATCGCTATTGGGCCGAAGCCCATGTGTTGTTTTCGCCGGCCCTGCTTCTTGACGAAAACACTTTTGTGTTTTCGTCCGGAAGTGTTTTCATGGGTGGGGGTGTTTTCGGCTAGGGGTGATTTCGGTCATGGCTCCATTTTGTTGTTCTTAATTACACAAACACATTATTAACACAAACACATTATTAATACAAAGCATATTATTAACACATCAATATATAAACACACTTTTGCAAATAAGTGATAGGTTAAGTCGAGTAGAGACCTTGAGAAACTCGGGTTGTCACAATTAAGTCCCTCAGTCCTCCATGAATAGGAATCCAAATTCGACCACTCATTCTGAGGATCCCATCATTCCCAGGTGACAACTGATCAACAGTTGCACCCAGTCACTCACTTGGAAAGTTAGCTTCTAGCATTGCTTCTTTCTGAGCAGTTAACAGCTTTTCATTCAAGCTATTATTAAGCTCTATGCTTTTGGCATTAATACATATAGGTTTGACTCTTTCCTTTCTACTCAAAGTATTTGTGACTACATTCGCTTTGCCAGGATTGTAGCGAATCTCACAATCGTAATCGTTTAGGGTTTCCATCCAACGACATTGTCTCATGTTGAGATCTTTCTGGTTAAATAAGTATTGGAGACTTTTGTGATTTGAGTATATCACACATTTAGTTCCATATAGATAATGTCTCCACAGCTTAAGAGCAAATACAACGGCACCCAATTCCAAGTTGTCACACCCCAGCCGATGGCGGAAACATCGGAGTGAGACGAAATAGATTGCAAGAGACTTCATAACACTATTTGTGACAAGTATTTAAATAATAAATTTTCATTTCATTTCTAAAGAGTCCATTACAAGGATTTGAAACAAATACAACATGAATAATGAAATACAATACAAATAAAATACAAAATTTAAAGTGTGTATCTAAGCATCCTACTAGATTCCATTCATCATCAACATCATCGCTAAACCAGCAACATGTTTTAAAAGCATAGTTCAATACAAAGGTATTGGCGAGTACACTAGTTTTAGACTCGTGGCATATGTATAAAAAGGTATTTTGAATCCAACATAGCAATTGGTATACAAGTTCAATCTATCATGTATAACAATATGTCAACTCTAGTGTGCACTAGTATTTAGCATCCCTTGACACAAAAGTGACGAGACCGTTATAGAATAAAGACTCAACAAAACCCCGTCGGGTGGTGTGCTACTCCTATAGCACTATAATTGTTAAGCTGAGTTAAAAAATAGTATGTATTCTAGCATGAACCTAAGCATAGCAAAGCACGTATAAGGATTGAACGAATAAAAGCATGTTTGTGAATCGTGCATTTTAACAAGTAAAACATGTTGCACCCAAAGTGTATTAAAAGGAAAATGGGTCAAGTGTACTCACAAAGTCGCATATGCTTTCCGATTATCCCATGTGACGAAGTTGTTGAGACTAGGAAGTTGAATGTGTTCGATTTTGAGTTTAAGAGGTGTTTACATATGGTTCTAGGGATTTGGAGTTTAAATAACATGAAAAATAAACATATGAAAATAATCATCTAACACCTATGTCCCTTGTTCTTTACACAATGAAACTCGAAAAGAGTTTAAATGTTTTCATGGAACAAAGTTCCATTAGAATCGTGACAAGTTGTCAAGGCCTAAGATGATACAATCTACTAGCTTGACGAATGTCCATTAGTTCATCACTAAGAGTTCGATTATTTGATTGTTACATAAGTATTACATAGTGTATATTACATCATATAAGTCAAGCATGAGGTAGAAGATTAAAGTCTTCATTTAGGCACCTCTATTGTTCACCACTACACTTGTTGTTATGAACAACAAGGAGGGTCATGAACTTACAAGAAATAATAGAATATGAACAACTAAACTATGAGAAAACATCAAGCAATGTGTGGATTTTCAAGTAGGTTAGCCCAAGCTAATCCTAAATCACACAATCATCAAGTCTTGAACTTGAGCATCACTTGTGGGTTAAAACCCTTGAACAACTCAGAAAGTTTGTGAGGTTTATACCTCTGATTTTGAATGTCTCAACCTTGTTTTTAAGCCTAACTAACCATAGAAGTGGTTATAAGCATAAGGACATAGGTTTGAGATGAGTTTCCTCAAGTTTAAACAAGTTTATCAAAGTTTGAAACAAGAACAGAAAAATCAATCCACTTTGGAGCCCTTTTGGCAACATTCCAGGCTCTGGTTTTCAGGGAAAACCCATGGAAACGTAGCTAAGGTCAATACAAAGTAGTAGGAAAAAGAATCGAGTGAATCAGATAAGAATTGAGTGAGTTATGCTCACTTTAGTGAAGTGGTATAAATCTGCTCGAACTTCTGCAATCAGCTACGGTTTGGAGTGTTTGAGAGTGAATGGAGAGTGTTTAGAAAGTGAAAATGCTTGGAGGAGGCTTGGGTTATATAGGGGATGGATTAGGTTTCATTGGGTTGGGTTTTGGAAGTGTTTAGTGGGCTAAATAACTCAAAACAAGGAAATTAAGTGGACTGATGCAAGGCTGTTAACAGCCCTATAATTTTTATTTTATTTTATTTTTTTGACATTAAAAGGTACATATTTGATGTTTAATAAAGTGTTACATGGTGTCTAGTATGTATGTAACTTGTAACAAGGTCCAAAATGCATAAATGACATGTTTTAATTTAGCAAAAAGTGTGATAACATAGGTGTGTATAACACATGAAATGTAACAAGTATGTATGGTTTATAGTTTGGTATGATCAAGTGAAAAAAAAACATACAACTTAATCTTATAATCGAATAACTAAGTGTTTAAATGTATGAAGATTTAAGGATTACGAATACACGATCATTGTTTACGAGTTAAGCTTACGTTTATACGAATTACGAACCATGTATCAAACGAGTACACGTATCAATGTATAAACATGTATAAGCGACGTATAAAAGATTCGTTTCATTACGATCAAAGTCTCGGATTTTACAACGATACAACGAAATACGATTACAAGGAATACAAGATTTCCAAGAAAATAGAATTTCAAGCAATGGTTTCTAAATATAGAAAGAATGAAAACACAGGGCGTTAAAGTCTCCCCTCCTTTAGGAAATTTCGTCCCGAAATTTATTCAAGAGGAAGACTTGAAAAAGTTTTAGCAAAAATGGAGACTTGGAAATTTTGAAGCGGTTTGAAAAGCATGAAACTTTGGAGAACGACAAGGTAAATTTGCAAGGGAGTTCGTTGTCTAAAATAATTTGAGGTACCAAACATAGTTGAAAACGTGTAGGTGCGTATATAGGTAAGGTGAGTCTAAACAAGTTTGGATAACTTAAATTGGAGATGTATTAAAAATGGGACGTATTAAGGAGGAAGATTTTGACAAACGGTTTGTATTTTGTTGGAAAGTGGGGTAGTTTACAGGGGAAGTTTTAAGGATAGTATAAAAATCACACTTTCGTAAAAATTGTTTATTGAGAGGAACGAAAAGGTTTGGTATTTTGAATAAAGCGTTAAAGGTATACTAAGTACATTTACACAAGAATAAAGAATAGGAAGACTTTACACAAGAATAAAGAATAGGAAGACGGTTTTAAAGGTAATGAGATAAGTTAGGATTTGAATGTTTAAACAAGCTTGATTGTGAACGGGGTTCGTATGAAAGAAAGGATAATGGAGAATAATAGGAGTATGGGGCGAACGATTGACTCTAAATGAATGCAAGTATATGAAGGATATAAGTATTAGATAGACTAAAGTAGCGTGTTAAAGATGAAGTCTAATCATGGATAACCGGATATAATGTGTTTGTGAGTTGTTTAAAGTTTGTATTAGGTCAAAAGGTCTGCAAAACACTGAATTTCTCATGGCACATTTTATGAAAGTTTGGTAACATGGTGAAAACACTTATATATAGGAAGTACCAGCGGCGTATCCACCATGTTTTGACCATGTTATGTCTGTCACGTTATTCGGTGTCATGTTACGTTCTGTGTCTTACCATACGCAGTAGTATGCTCTATGGTTTTAATACGCCTATCACTATAATCCTGTGTGCACCCGCGATTATTTTGATCGTCGCATGATCCGCATAGCTTGTACTAGTTTTGTATGAATCGGGGTATACATAATTTAAAAATAAGAATGTGTACGTATAAGAATATAGTATATAAGCAAGTCCATGCTTAAGTATGTATGGGACCCACGTAAGCGAATCACTCAGATTACGCTCGCGTACGGATACGAATGTATGAATCATGAGTATGAATGAAAGTATGAGCATAAGTTTAAGTTTAAGTATGAATATGCACGTAAGTATGAGTATAAAATAAAACGTACGAGTAGTATGAGTATAAGTATAAGCATCAAACATATGCGTATAAGTGTAGGTACGAATAATAAAATTTACGTATATAGTGCACGTTGGGACATAGCGGATTTAAGCGTATAAAAGCATTCAAAAGGTTGAGTATGTAAATACGAACGATATGAATGATGTTATCATGAGATATCAACTAAAATGTGTATGATGATATGCATGTATAGTTGTTTAAACGAAACGTTGAGTTTATCGAATCAAAATTAGATTGAGCTTGATTTGAAGGGTAGAATATAGTTTATATATGTAAGAGGATATAAAGTACTCATTGGTTAAGCATAATGTATTTTGTAATGAATGGAAATGCTACTTTTGTTTTAAAAGAGTTTACGTAATCCGAAGATGGTCGGTCCCCATGAAGTCTTCTTGCCCACGTGTTTTGTAAATTGGAGTAGGATAAGGTTTACGATAAAAAGTAAGTTCGTTTCATCAAACAAGAAATTTTGAATTTAGGAGGTTCTTGTGAAAACGAGGATCCTTAGATAAGAAATTTAGCAAAAGGACTTAGTGATTGTTAAAAGTTTAAACAAATGATTTGTTGATGTTGAAAAGAGTATTTGGTAAAACGATCATATAACATCTATAAGATCTTATAAGTAATTGAGAAAGGTTGGTTTGATTTCGATTAAGAATGGAAGTCTCTAGTATGATGATATAACGTGTGCGTGTTTTAGTGATTAAGTTGAATATGAAGTTCATGGGCCAGAGATTCACTGGACCGATTAAATTGATAGGTAGCATTTCGTAAGGTTTTGAAATTCGGGAAATAAAACGTTTTAAGGTATTATTAAGAATTTCGTGTATGTGGGTTATGTGAAAATAAATTGTAGGATAAGAAGTACGTTTGATAAAACAATGTATTTTGGAATTGATATAAGTGGGTATTTCGATAAATGATAAATGATTTAGGTATGAAACATGATTGTGTTTACTTGATAAAGTATTTTGAAGGAAAGTTTTGGTAACGATCACCTAGGTAAGGGAATAACCCCTAACTCGTTGGTGAGGTCGTTTTAAGAAAAGAATGAGTGGAGTTAATCGTCAAGGTAAGAAAATCACTCCTAACTCACTGATATGTCTCCATTTTGGCGTTATAAAGAATGTAAACAAAATTGAGTGATGTTTTGAAATCATGCATAGGTATAAATGTATGAAAAAGATTTAGTATGATGTGTGTGTGAGAAGAAAATATCGAAAGTAAATCTGAATTTGAAAGATTGCATCGTATAAAATAAATAATAGAAACACATGTTTGATTAAAATTTGGGATGGTTCCAAAACGGAACTTTGACTAACCAAAGTGGTCGAAAAGTCTTTCGAATTTGAGGAGCATGATTTGGCCTAATAGGTGGAATACTCTCGCCGACAAGTTGGTTAACGGTATTTACCCTTCCGGTTACTACATGTCCCAAATCAATCGAAATTTCAAGACTTGGCAGGATTTATGAAAAATTCAAGGAGTGGAACTAGTCGACAAGGTGCGGGTTTCACCCCTAACTTGACGATTTCGTATCCTAAGTGTGGTTGGTACTCGTCGGGTCAAAATTTAATTTCAACATTTTGACAAGGGTCCACTAGAATTTGAAAGCAGAAATTCTCCATCAAGGTGAGGATCTCACTCCTAACTTGGTGGTGAATTTCGTGTAAAAAGAATAGGTGGATTGAGACTCTTTCACCAAATTGTGGGTTTCACGCCTATTTTGGTGAAGTCGTCTCATTTGTGTATTACAAGTGGTTTCGAATTTAGTATAAATGAGTAAAAGGCGTATGTTCAAAATAATAATAACAAGTATAAGCACATAAAGCATTTTAAGAAAATAACACGTAAGAGACATTTCAAGAATAACATGTAAAGATATTTCATAAAAGTAGCATGTGAAGCAAGTATGGCCGAATTTTGGTGCTTAACTATAGACTAGGTCAAAAGCATGGCAATTTTCCTAATTCCCTATAGTTATGGCTCTGATACCAATCTGTCACACCCCATCCGATGGCGGAAACATCGGAGTGAGACGAAATAGATTGCAAGAGACTTCATAACACTATTTGTGACAAGTATTTAAATGATAAATTTTCATTTCATTTCTAAAGAGTTAATTACAAGGATTTGAAACAAATACAACATGAATAATGAAATACAATACAAATAAAATACAAAATTTAAAGTGTGTATCTAAGCATCCTACTAGATTCCATGCATCATTAACATCATCGCTAAACCTTCAACATGTTTTAAAAGCATAGTTCAATACAAAGGTATTGGCGAGTACACTAGTTTTAGACTCGTGGCATATGTATAAAAAGGTATTTTCAATCCAACATAGCAATTGGTATACAAGGTCAATCTATCATGCATAACAATATGTCCTCTAGTGTCCACTAGTATTTAGCATCCCTCAACACAAAAGTGACGAGACCGTTATAGAATAAAGACTCAACAAAACCCCGTTGGGTGGTGTGCTACTCCTATAACGCTATAATTGTTAAGCCGAGTTAACAAATAGTATGTATTCTAGCATGAACCTAAGCATAGCAAAGCATGTATAAGGATTGAAGGAATAAAAGCATGTTTGTGAATCGTGCATTTTAACAAGTAAAACATATTGCACCCAAAGTGTATTAAAAGGAAAATGGGTCAAGTGTACTCACAAAGTCGCATATGCTTTTTGATTATCCCATGTGATGAAGTTGTTGAGACTAGGAAGTTGAATGTGTTCGATTTGGAGTTTAAGAGGTGTTTACATATGGTTCTAGGGATTTGGAGTTTAAATAACATGAAAAATAAACATATGAAAATAATCATCTAACACCTATGACACTTGTTCTTGACACTATGAAACTCTAAAAGAGTTTAAATGTTTTCATGGAACAAAGTTCCATTAGAATCGTGACAAGTTGTCAAGGCCTAAGATGATACAATATACTAGCTTGACGAATGTCCATTAGTTGATCACCAAGAGTTCGATTATTTGGTTGTTACATAAGTATTACATAGTGTATATTACATCATATAAGTCAAGCATGAGGTAGAAGATTAAAGTCTTCATTTAGGCACCTCTAAGTATCATGGAATTCATACATGAGGTAGGAAGAACAAAACTTCCATTTAGGTACCTCTATTGTTCACCACTACACTTGTTGTTATGAACAACAAGGAGGGTCATGAACTTACAAGAAACAATAGAATATGAACAACTAATCTATGAGAAAACATCAAGCAATGTGTGGATTTTCAAGTAGGTTAGCCCAAGCTAATCCTAAATCACACAAGCATCAAGTCTTGAACTTGAGCATCACTTGTGGGTTAAAACCCTTGAACAAATCAGAAAGTTTGTGAGGTTTATACCTCTGATTTTGAATGTCTCAACCTTTTTTTTAAGCCTAACTAACCATAGAAGTGGTTATAAGCATAAGGACATAGGTTTGAGATGAGTTTCCTCAAGTTTAAACAAGTTTATCAAAGTTTGAAACAAGAACAGAAAAATCAATCCACTTTGGAGCCCTTTTGGCAACATTCCAGGCTCTGGTTTTCAGGGAAAACCCATGGAAACGTAGCTAAGGTCAATACAAAGTAGTAGGAAAAAGAATCGAGTGAATCGGATAAGAATTGAGTGAGTTATGCTCACTTTAGTGAAGTGGTATAAATCTACTCGAACTTCTGCAATCAGCTACGGTTTGGAGTGTTTGAGAGTGAATGGAGAGTGTTTAGAAAGTGAAAAATGCTTGGAGGAGGCTTGGGTTATATAGGGGATGGATTAGGGTTTCATTGGGTTGGGCTTTGGAAGTGTTTAGTGGGCTAAATAACTCAAAACAAGGAAATTAAGTGGGCTGATGCAAGGCTGTTAACAGCCCTATAATTTTTATTTTATTTTATTTTTTTGACATTAGAAGGTATATATTTAATGTTTAATAAAGTGTTACCTGGTTTCTAGTATGTATGTAACTTGTAACAAGGTCCAAAATGCATAAATGACATGTTTTAATTTAGCAAAAAGTGTGATAACATAGGTGTGTATAACACATGAAATTTAACAAGTATGTATGGTTTATAGTTTGGTATGATCAAGTGAAAAAAAAAACATACAACTTAATCTTATAATCTTATAATCAAATAACTAAGTGTTTAAATGTATGAATATTTAAGGATTATGAATACACGATCATTGTTTACGAGTTAAGCTTACGTTTATACGAATTACGAACCATGTATCAAACGAGTACACGTATCAATGTATAAACTTGTATAAACGATGTATAAAAGATTCGTTTCATTATGATCAAAGTCTCGGATTTTACAACGATACAACAAAATACGATTACAAGGAATACAAGATTTCCAAAAAATAGAATTTCAAGCAATGGTTTCTAAATATGGAAAGTATGAAAACGCAGGGCGTTACACAAGTCGTGGGTGATGTAGTTCTTTTCGTGCACCTTCAGGTTTCGTGATGCGTAGGCAATCACCTTGCTTCTTTGCATAAGCACACAGCCCATGCCAATGTGCGAAGCATCACAATAGACAACGAATTCTTCTATTCCTTACGGCAATGTTAACACAGGAGCATTGCTCAACTTCTACTTGAGGGTCTCGAAAGATTCCTGCTGTTTGGGACCCCAATCATATTTCGCATTTTTGCGGGTCATATTTCACACTTGGAAACCACGCACACTCACTGCATGTCCAAGGAATTGGACTTCGCAAAGCCAGAATTCGCATTTGGAGAATTTAGCATAAAGCTTCTCCTATTGTAGAAGTTTGAGAATGCATCGAAGACGTTTCTCGTGGTCGGCTTGATTTCGGGAATAAATAAGTATGTCATCGATGAAGACAATGACAAACTTATGTAGATACGGCTTGCAGACTCGATTCATGAGATCCATAAATGTTGCAGGCGCATTAGAGAGCCCGAAAGGCATCACTAGGAACTCATAGTGGCCATATCTCATTCTGAATGCAGTTTTAGGTACATCTTCAGTTTTGACTTTTCGTTCATGATACCCCGATCTTAGGTCAATCTTTGAGAAGAAGCTTACCCCTTGTAGTTGATCAAACCGATCATCGATCCAGGGCAAATGATAGCGGTTTTTTATTGTTACTTTGTTTAACTCACGGTAATCAATGCATAGATTCATTGAACCATCCTTTTTCTTCACAAATAAAATAGGTGCTCCCCAAGGTGACGAGCTGGGTTGGATAAAGCCTTTTTCCAGAAGTTCGTCTAATTGAGTTCTTAGTTCTTTCATTTCGGTGGGCGCTAAGAGGTAAGGAGCTCGAGCAACTGGTGCTTCCCCTGGTATAATATCAATCCTGAACTCTACTTGCCTCTCGGGAGGTAATCCAAGTAGGTCTTCAGGAAAGACATATGGGTACTCTGAGATGACTGGAATGTCTTCTATTTTGGGCTTCGGCACGTCTACTGTCTGATGGGTAGTCCGTAGGACAACCCTTAAGTGGTATAAACGATTTTAAAATCCTACATTTAATCGAGTAATTGTTTAGAATTAGATAACTACGTTTGCTTGTGTTTCAGGTACATTTGGGGCTTAAAAGTGTGGAAATGAAGCTTCGAATAGGCGCAACAGGATTGAAGATTAAAAGACGGAGAATAAATGAAAGAAATCAATTATTGGAATTGAAGAATTAAGAAGACAACATGATAGAGGATGAAATTATGAGAACGTAGGCGAAAACGGTGAAGAAAACGGAGTTGAAACGAAAAAGTTATGCTGAAAACAAAATTTCATGCTGAAGCTCACCGTAGCCTACGGTGGGGGGCGTAGCTTACGGTGATGACTGAAGTTTTTTGTTTGCCATAGTCCCTTTCTCAGGCGCCGTAGTGTTTTGATTGCCGCCGTAGGCTACGACAGGGGCGTAGCTTACGGCGCTTACCTGCGTAAATGTGTAACTTCCCCTATTTAATGCGGTTTTATTGTGTCATTTCATATCCAATCATTGTTTTTCGTTTTGTAACTCATGATAGGCGAATTGGGGGTGTTCTAAGGTGTTTTTGAGTGATCTAAACATGAAGACTTTGTTTTTTATTCCAATGGACAAAGGTTTTATTGTGATGATGGTTCATAACACTATGAGCGGCTTGGTTTGCTTGGTGATCCGTCTCGGATGTAAGGTTTTATTTGTGACAATTATGTTTGTTCTTTAATTTCTGGAATATTAGAATGTGCATGTGTTGTTAGTTTATTATGGTGTTTGATTGGTTGTTTGTAAATTGTTGATGTATGTTTGATCATAGTTCTAAACCATACGTTCTTGGTCCCGTTGGCAATCGAGATATCATGGGAGGGATTAGTGTTGGATATATGTTGATTGGTCATCGGGTAACAACCTCTCGTTCTAGGAATCCGAGTATTTAGTTCCCTTTCATCACAAACAATTGATCTTACATGAGCCATGTCTGTGTGGTTCTTTCCAGTTGAACATGAACGTTAGTTGTCACTTAAAACCTGAAACCCGGGATGATCATTATCCTCTTATCTTGTTACAAAACTTAACCTTGATTTGTAATTTAATTTAGTTTAATCTAGTAATTAAAACCAATCACCAAAATTCTGAATTTACATTTGTTGCAATTTAGTTTACTTTAGTTAATTTAGACATACATCGAGATAGCACATATTTCACAAACTCCCTGTGTTCGATACCCACTAACCGCTAGCTAATTAGTTGTAATTGGATTAAGTTTGATTGAGACTTCGACCTCACGTTAAATTTTGGCGCCGTTGCCGGGGAGTAGTGCGCGATGTCTGTTATCTTGTGTATTAGTTTTGAAAATTAAAAATTAAAAATAAAAAATTAAAAATAAAAAATAATTAAAAACCCAAAAAGATTTTCTTTGAAGTTATGATTTACACTTGGTAGTTGAGTTGTGTTGTGAAGGATGACAGAGCCTTACACAGATTTCAGCTTCTCTACGTGTGTATTGTACGGGGGTCCACGTCATCCATGTATCGTTTGCCACGAGGCCCACTACAGGAGGGCACATGGAAAACCGATGTCTTATGTTTCACAGCTTCCACCTCCATCATACGTTGTTGATTATGAATCAGAAATGGATGATGATTATTACTCGGATAGATATGATAGGGATGAGGATGTTTATTATGAGAAGAGGACGGATGGTCTATGTTTCTGTTGCGGTCGTGATCATACTTATGATTATGATGTCTGCACGGTGTATTCGGAAAACCCAAAGTATTGGAATAAAAAATGATGGATGCGCACATCTTAAGACCGTATCAGGGATATCGAAAGTACCATCCTGAGGAATATTCTGAGCCCGAGAGTGTCTATGCTTATCAGACCGAGGAGGAGAAAGAGCTTGCTATATTGGAAGTAACTTTGTCCAAACTTGAGCAGTATTTATCAACACCCAACCTGTCCGATGAAGATCGAATCAGCTGTTTAGTTTCTAAGTGTCAGAATTTAAAGATGAAGATAGAGATAGAACAACGCCTTTCACCATTACCTGATGATATTAGATATTATTCTCACATGAAGGAGGAGGTTGTGGAGGATAATACCACACCAATGAGTCCTTTATCTGAAAAAGAGTCACTGGTGGATCAGATGGTATGTGCAGATGATGAGGCAGAACAGTCTGATGAGATGAATATGTGTACCGAACCTCTTCCCATATCAATCATTCAAATTAACAAGTGTGGGGAAGAGGATTCGGGGAAGAAAATGAGAAGGGTGAAAGTACAAGACATCTGGGTACATATCATGAAGTGAATTAGCGAAACCCGCAGGTGCAGTCTGAACATGCAAATTATACTGAAAAACCTATGGAGATAGCATGTAAATTTCCGGGCATTCGTTGGAAATGTTTTGGGTAATTGTGCATTGAGACCACCGTAACGCATGTTAGGTATGGACTGGCTGAAGACCTTTAAACTTAGCGCTCTCGGGAGGCAGCCCGAGGATGTAGAGTATTGTATTCGTGTTTTGTTTTGGTTTGTTTTGTTTTGGTGTTGTGTTTCTGTTTTGGCAGGTTACTACGTTTCAATCCTTGCGGATGCAATGATTCAAGTGTGGGGATGTTTGGCAACATCCCTGTTGAGATATCAGCGAATCCAAGCGATGTTTATGTTCCTGTCCGATTACCGCAGCTGTATCACTACCAACACTGCTGATTTACTGATCAGGTCGTCTCTTGTTCTCATTTTGTGCACCTTTGTATATATTCATGGTTGGGTGGATGGGTGGTGTTTGATGTGTTTTTGTTGATGGGTTGTGAAAGTTAGTGGTGTTTTTAGTAATTTGACCAAAAAAAAACAAAAAGAAATTTGGGGAAATGTCTGGTTTGAACCCTAATCCTGCTGCAAACTCTTTGGGATTAAGAGGTACAGATGGTTCAAAGTGTGGCATTTCCTCCTCGTCAAGTAATTTGGTATAATTGTGTCTAAAAGGCGGTGGACATGATTTATAACCAATGCACTTGACATCCCCTTTTAGTTTTTGAACTTCTATGATGGGATCTAGCATATATCGGGAGTAATAACTCTCCAGTTTGAGCTTGGTGGCATCATGCTCGCATTTGGCAATGGCTAACTCCTTTTTCGTTTCCTCAATGATATTAATGTAGTTATTAATACTCGTTTGGTTGTTCAAAACTGCTTTTGTTAACTCAGACACACTTTTCTTAAGAGTTTCAATTACAGATTTGAATTCTTTTTCATTCCAAGTTAAAGCCATATTTGCCTACTTTCATTTAGAAAGATCAACTACCAACCCTTGATTGTGACTATTAAATATTTCAACCTTATGTTTTAAATCTGCACAATCATTGCATATACTAGGGGTGTCAGTTTGTACCTGACTTGTCGAAGCCGCAACATTTGCCATAAAGGCATTTTGAACAAATTTCTGGCTTTTCAGCTCCTCGGATTCTTTCAGCAAACTGCCAACCTCAGCATCAATTCCTTCCTTTACATCCGAATCCAAACCATTACCACCCACACTTGAGTTTTCCTCATCAGAACTACCGTTATACCCTGAACTATCATCATCTTTAGAAAATTCCTCTCTGTGGACATGTTTGATGTGATTAATGATCTTAGCATAACAAGTAGTTCCTCCATTTCCCAGTTGAACTGACCAATCACATCCTTCATCTGCTTGAACTACTAAGGCTCTGTTTGACTTTGAAGGCCCAGACTGGTTTGAGTTGCTTGGGTTGTTAACTGCTATAATACTCCTTTCATTGTTGTCTTGATTTGTGTTGGATGAGCTTGATTGATTTCGGAAAGGATTTTGGTTTCCTTGTTTGCTAGGTCGAGTGCATTCTCGTTTGAAATGACCTTTCTCACCACAGTTGAAACGTGTAACGGCATCCTTATCAAAACCATACTTTGTATCCCATTCACTCTCCAAGCTTGTTCTCCCAGTTCTACGAATGTAATCCTTTGTTCTTCTCACCGCACTTGCAAACGCCCATTTTATATACATCAGCTCCATCTCATCCTTGTCTATTTGTTGATAGTCTTCATCTGTCAAATTAATGTTTCCAATTTTACCGGCAACTAATCCACAATAAGCACTTACCATTGTGTTTAGAAGTTCCATATGTTCCCAGGCAACTTCCACACTGACTTTAGTAAAGTTTGAGGTATCAAGTCTGACGGTGTTAGGGTTTGAAGATTATGTGGTGTTGTTGTTATTACAACAAGCTTGTTGAGAGGCTTGTTGTTGGGCTTGTGGTTTTGGTGGTGGTAGAAAAGGGTTTGTATTTGACACAAACGCTGTTTGAAGCTTCGGTTGCTGATTGGTACTAACAGTGGTGTTAATACCACCAAAGTACATCTCAGGGTTTTGTGAACTGGAATTCGTTTTGCCTTTCGAATTTCTTCTTAATCCTTGTTCTCAAGCTTTTGAATGAATTCATAAATACTAAGCCCATCTAAAACACCGGTATGCTTTAACAACTCAATGAATTGATTCCACTTAGGTGGTAAAGCATCAGAAAAACGCATGACAATCTCATGTTGTGATGCGTTAACCCTGTATGAGTGCATCTCACTAAGCAAATGATATAACCGAGTAGCCATGTCGTTAGTGTTTCATTTTCCATGAACAAGAATCCTTCAAACTCCTTCTTTAAAAGATCATGACGGATCTTTATTTTTGTTGCCTTTCCTTCCCATCTTGCTTCCAAGACGTCCCAAAAATTCTTTGTAGTGGCACAATACACGAATTGATGCACAATACACGAATTGATGATAAATATCCTTATGAAGTGCTTGAGTAAGGATAGCAAAGGCCTTTTTCTCAGGATCGTTAGCCTTCTTATCACTTTCGCCCATTCCTGCCAAAGTAAGTGGATTGGAACCTGCTTCTTCGAGAGCTTCATTTTATGGTGTAGTAAAGCACGTCCACAACTCGGTATTTTGACCTAGAACATACGTATGAAAGCGACTTTTCCATGATGGATAATCGTTCATATGATTTAACTTTGGTGGACAATTGTTGCTTCCAGATTCACTCTAGCTTATGAGAAGGTTTTGAATACTCATATTTTAATTAGCAACACATGCCCATTGACTAGCGGCAATTGATTTTTTAGGCATTAAAGATTTTATCCATTGTGAAGGATCTTGACTTGTACTCGAGCTATCACTCCAATCCCAAGGATTTGTGCTCATCTTTGATTGTCATTTAAGAAAAGTTACTTGAAAAACCAAAACAGACAAGTTTGATATGAAACAAAACCTTTCTGTGAGAACACTAACTGTCAAAACCACGAAACACTAGACCACGAAAAACTGTCCACGAATTACCAAGTTCCACGAAAAATAAGCTAGACAAAGATTCAAGTGTTTCGTGGGTGATGGTTTTTCGTGAAAAGAATTCTAACAAAGAATGGGCTGGACACTAGCCAACACATAAAAAATAGTTTCTCAGCCCAAATGTATCACAAAGCCCAAAATAATGGACTGGCCACAAAGTATACCATGGGCCTAAATTACCACGAACATTAAACTATTTCATGAATAAACCATTTCTCTGAGCCCACGAAGAAATGTAGACCAATCCCAAATGTTTTTCGTGAATATTAATGAAGCTGGCGCAAAGAATTAATAGGTGTTCTTTCGTGAGGTGTATTTTGTGATAAGCTGAATAAGACAAATTCAATGATTCTTCGTTGACTCTTAAAAATTTTTCGTTGACAACAGTGTTTCGTGAGTTTTTGAAAAATCAAAAAACAAACTTTCGTGAAGAATGTTATTCCCCAGATATGGATATTCGAGAAAGGTAGGTATAATGTTTCTATTTAAAGCTAAATCTTATCTCTGAATATGTAACGTTAGTAGCAAGAATACCAAAATTAGTTAAAAATGTACATTCAAAACATTCAATTTTTCAAACAGATCTGAAGGTTATTTCTTCAACAGAGAATATTCTGGTCACTTTTCCGGCCAAACACCTCATCGAAAAAATTGGCGAAACAAGATTTTTTGAAAAAATTTTAAGAAAAACCCAATTTTAACATGTCTACATGTGTTTTAACAAGGTTTTTATGAAAATTTTTATCAAACAACAAGTTTTACCAAAGATTTAACCCATTTTTCTTTCAAAAATACATAAACTTTCAGAAAACCTACAAGAAATTTTTCAAAAACCCAAGATAAAGCTTGGTTTTAACAAGGAAGAGAGCCAAGGCTTTGATACCACTTGTATGTCCACTCGAAGGATCAAGTTAACCTACTTCCTTGTTACCAAAACATACCCGCAAGTGCGAAATCCAAGTGGGTATGCAACCAAACCAAAGAACACAAATACACAAAAAGATTATACGTTTAAACTCAAAGTGTATAGATCCAGAAGAGTATAAGTGTCACACCCCGACCACATAAAACAACAAAGCGTGGCGGAAACGTCGGGGGGTGTTGTAACAGAATTATCGTTTCATAACCATGGATACAAAAAGTGTTTCGTTTTATTGATAATATTAAACATTAACATTGTTTTAATCACATAACAAACAAGTTTTATATCGACTATCATTATTTTATGTCACTAAGGCCTCGTCCAGATCCTATGTGACGAATGCATCCTAGAACGTCAATCAAGCAACAATACCTGAAACATATGTAAAAACAAAGTCAGCAAAGAAATGCTGGCGAGTACATAGGTTTTATAAGAGTATCGGAATCATGGCTTGTTTTCATATATTGCGATACCTCGAAAACCTTGTTTTTTAAAAAAGTGTATAATATTGCAACATGATTAACCAACTCAAATCAAGATGGTTATAATTTATAAAATTTCGTAGCCATGATTCTTAACCCAAAAGCTTTTTGTTTTTAGAAAACCAGCTTGTAAAACATCTCGTATATTCTCGTTAATAAGACTCGTATATTATTTCGAAAACATCGTTGAGTGACATCGTTTCAATATCGTTTACCCAAGTGAACTAAATAACGCCACGGTATGTAATATGTTGAAAACACTTATATATAAGAAGTACCAGCGGCGTATCTACCATGTTTTCACCACATTACACCTGTCCCATTATCTAAACACTAGCCCAGAAGCCAATCGTTTACCCAAATCGTTTAACATCGTTTCCAAATCGTTCCCAAATCATTCCCAAATCGTTCCCAAATCGTTTACAAATCGTTCCCAAATCGTTTACTCGTTTAGATCGTTTAAATCGTCCTCATTTTAATTGTGAAAACTTATATATGGCCGTCTCGTTAATAACATTCAAACCTTTGTGACTCGTTCATCGTTCAACTCGTTCTTGCATTAACAAACCTCCAAAGGGTAAGTTAACAATCATCAGATTCAGTCGTTACCCACAACACCCACACATAACCATGGGTATAGCGCAATAACGGGATTTGTCAGATCCTATGGTACCATAACCTAATATTGGTCGGCTTGATCAATGCTAATGAATGTCGTTCGTTATGTAACTACAACCAACAAGTTCGTTCACATTATCGAAATCGTTAATAGTTTAGTATAAATCATTCTATTCGTTATTGAAATCATCGTTTAAACCTTGAAAACATTTTGTACATATGAATCACCCCAAAACAATTGAAAACAGTAAAATAGGGGAACTATGTACTCACATGTAGTGCAAGGTATCCTCAATCAATAGTACTTCAACAAACTCGAGTAAACCAGAGAAATCAAGTAGCACCTAGTAATTGATTCACTAGTCAAACAATAGACGCCTAAATCGGAAGATCGGACAGAATGAGGTCTTGTAAACCAAATGAGTGTTGGAACTCATGTGATATGGTTTAACAATGCCTACATCCTAAATGAAACCTAACCTAAGTGCCTTCGACCCATCGCGACCCATTAAGGTAGCTTATGCTACTTTAACGCGTCGTTCGCGTGAAACGCGTTCGGAACGTCTAACTAGTCCTATGATAAGTATTATATTCCTATACAAGTTTAATCATGATGTATAATCAGTTATGTGACAAAAGTTTAAGTTACATAAGCTTAATTACCAATTATACATGAAAAGGGTATTTTGGTAATTTACCTAAGGCATATAATCTACTTATCATACAACTACCTAAACTAGGTGACCATAAGGTATAACCTCAGAAGGTTAATCCCTATGAAACTATGGTCACTAACCATGTTTGGTCGGATCCTAATGATCGACCAAACGGGTCGTGTTCGAAAGTCTAAGCGGGTGTTTAGTCCGCTTGACTTACGACTCTACACAAGCACTAGACTAAAAAGTGACGAGATAAACATGCAAAAACATGTTTAGTTAAGTTAGAAAATAGGTTTTGATATCAAAACAAATGGTTTTGATATCCTAGAGTAGTTTGGTTACAAAATATGCGTAAATGCGTATTTTGGCCGAAACTACGACTCGTCACTGAGCCTAGATAACGTGGTAATCAGTAGGTATAGTCACTAGGGACTATAACCATCGTTATTACGCTCACGTTATGAAGTTCAAACGAACTTCACATTGACCATAAACTGGTCAATGCAGAAAGTCAAACGCAGTTTGACTTTAACGCTAAAACGAAAGAAAAGAACGAAGGAACACTTACAAAGGGTCCCCGCAAGTTTGATCTTCCAAGTATTCTCAGGTATGAAGTGATAAAACACCCCAACTTAGAGAAAACTCAGAATTCAAGTGGGTTTTGAAGTTGAGATCATGGGGTATTTATAGGATTTCTTGAACCGTTAAGATCGTTTACCGAAAACTGAGCTTTGACGAAAGTCGTAACGAACGCAAAAACGATCCAAATTAAGCGACGAATAGAATTTTATCATGCCAAACACTAAAATAAAATATTTTAATGCTTACATAAATTTTTGGATGTCCGGATGTATTCAGAACGTATGTTATGCGCGAAAATGCAAACTTATGCACTTTTTGACGCTTTTAGTCCCTGAATGAGCATAAAGTTTATTTTAGCATACCGAACCCCTCAAAGCCTATTTCTAAGCTATGTAAAGGTTATTTAGGGTATTTTTAACTTATGATCAAGTTCCGGAATGTTCGTTACTATACAAATCGGCATAGTTTCGCAGTTTGACACAAATAGTCCCTGCGATCGAACAAAGTTGATTTCGACACACCAAACCATTCAAAACTTATTTCTAAGTTATGTGGAGGTTATTTAAGGTATCTTAAGCCTATGTCACTATTCCGGAGTGTTTGTCGCGTTATACTGACTGCGTTTAAGCACCAGTTTGCGTATAACCTTCCAGAAAGCGATTTAGAGCTTGAAATTGGAATCGAATCAAATTGTAAAATCACAAAACACAATTACACATATAATAACACAAAAACACATATAATAACACGAAAGCACATTGTTTTATTAATAATCTTCATTGTTTTACATCGTAAATCGATTACAGAATACAGTTGTCACAGTCTCCCCTACTTCAGGAAATTTCGTCCCGAAATTTTAACTAGAGGAAGTTTGTGAAAACAAATGCGGATATTTCGTCTTCATCTGGTCCTCAGGTTCCCAAGTAAACTCTGGGCCACATTTGGATTCCCAGCGAACTTTGACCAAATGAATCCGTTTGTTCTTCAACTGTTTGTATGTACGTTCCACTATCTCCACAGGTTTCTCGACAAAGTGCATTGTTTCATCGATTTGGATCTCGTCGAGAGGAATGTGTAGATCAGCGTCAGCTAAACACTTTCGCATATTGGACACGTGAAAAGTCGGATGAATATTTCCAAGCTCTGGAGGTAGCTCTAGACGATAGGCAACCTTTCCAATTCTTTCCACAATCTTAAATGGTCCCACATATCGAGGTGCAAGTTTTCCTTTCTTTCCAAATCTCACGACTCCCTTCCAAGGTGAAACCTTGAGTAGGACACGATATCCGACTTGAAATTCTAAGGGCTTGCGTGCCAAATCCGCATATCTCTTTTGACGGTTCCGAGCTGTAACAAGTTTATCGCAGATTTTCTTGATTTTGTTTGTTGTTTCCAGAACGAGCTCAGGTCCAGTAAGCTGAGCTTCACCGGTCTCGTTCCAACAGACAGGTGAACGACATTTTCGACCGTAGAGAGCTTCGAATGGTGCCATATTAATGCTAGTATGATAACTATTGTTGTAAGAGAACTCGATCAGCGGCAGATGAGAATCCCAATTACCACCAAAGTCTATCACGCATGCTCTAAGCATTTCCTCCAAAGTTTGAATCGTTCTCTCAGATTGGCCATCTGTTTGGGGATGATAAGCAGTGCTTAGATTCAGTTGGGTTCCCAAAGCAGATTGCATGGCCTTCCAGAAATGAGATGAAAATAAAGCATCACGATCGGAAATGATATCTAAAGGAACCCCATGTCGTGATATAATCTCGTCTACATAGATCTTGACAAGCTTCTCAGCAGAGAAATCCTCACGGATAGGTAAGAAGTGAGCAGATTTTGTCAAACAATCAACTACAACCTAAATAGCATCCTGACCTTTAGATGTACGCGGTAACTTAGTAATGAGATCCATGGCAATGTTCTCCCACTTCCAAACGGGTATCTCTGGTTGTACAAGCAAGCCAGAAAGTCATTGATGTTCTGTCTTGACTTTGAGACAAGTTAGGCATTTCGACACATACAAGGCAACATCTTTCTTCATACCAGGCCACCAGATCTTAGTACGAAGATCCTTGTACATTTTATCAGCACCAGGATGGACAGAATATCGAGACTTATGTGATTCGTCCATCGCTAAAGTGCGAAGATCGTCTTGTTTCGGAATCCACAATCGATCCTTAAAATAGAGCAAACCATCGTCTTTCGCTTCGAGCATAAGCTCAAGTTGACGTGGTAACTCCATACCTATCAAATTTTGTGAAACACAAAATTGTTGAGCTTGAAGGACACGAGATTGAAGATCAGATAGAGTTCAAACAGAATGAAGCTTGACTCGCTCCTTTCGATTAAGCACATCGGCAACAACATTCGCCTTACCAGGGTGGTAGCGAATCTCGCAGTCATAATCGTTTAAGAGTTCGACCCAACGTCGTTGCCTCATGTTCAGCTCTTTCTGATTAAGAATATGCTTATAGCCTGGGTTAGGATCCTCAGTTCAGTATGGATCAAGGATCCTCAGGAAATGGTATAGGGAGGCTAAGGATCCAGGACCCTCTCTATTATTCTAAACTGACAATTGTTTCCATCATCCTTTAGCTTGTTTTGCAGGCGTATTCGAAGGAGACTTGGTCTTGCCGAGATTCTAGGGGAATATGCTCCATATTATTGCACGTGCAAGAGCTACATGACCGTTATGGTGATCGTGGGGGACTAGCGCATTATTCGGATAGTTAGTTAGTTAGATTTTTTTCTATTTTTGAATGGGATAACAAGCTTTATTTAGAAACCTAGTTACACACATTCACACAATTCGAACTCTCTGCAACCAGTTGGCGATTACACACACTAACACTCTAGCAATCATTGTATCAAGCTTGTTATCATCCAAAGTTGTAATCTTTATTGTTCAATATAGTTGATAGTGATAGTTTTCACTATCCGAGGTTTTTTATGCCGGAGATCATTCATTGATCAAGGGCTTTTTCCTCGTATAAATCCTTTGTTCATCATTCATTTCTTGTTTATACATTTGTTCATTTAACCAAGCATCTAACTTCACAAAAATCAGATTTGGTTACATTATCCTTGTGTGATTTGTGACCAAAAAAGTTTGGCGCCAACCGTGGGGCAATCGGTGCTTCATTGTGACAACCCGAGATTTCAAGGCCTTTCCTCTACGCACTACTTGTTTCACAACTCTGTTTTCATAGTTCGTTTTGCGTTGTAACTTGTGCATGATTGATGAAAAATTAAAGTATTGTTATGTATGGTTGTTTAATGAACAACCTAAGAATTGTTTATGTTACATAACTTCAGAACTAAGGTCCTTCGCGACGAAGATAGTTCTTCGTCACGAACATTTCATGACAAAGGTAGTTCTTCGTCATCAACAGTTCTTGACGAAGGTAGTTCTTCGTCATCAACGGTTCGACGAAGTTTGATTCCTCGTCGAAGTGTTTTCTTCGCCGAGATGGGCTTTCGGCCCAAATGAAACCTAGTTGGGGCCCGGCCCTGTTCGCATCATATACACACCTTTGTGCGTGAAAACCCAAGGATTTCACCAAACCCTATATTTCTATCCTCCCTCTGTCGACGGCAACAACCCTTTTGGGTTCAAGGCCTTTGGTTGATCATTCCAACACTTTTGGGCACACATCGACTTGCGGTTAGTAACATTAATATGATTTGAATAAACTTTCTTGTAATTCTTGTGCATGTGTACTTGATTTGGTTTTATTGTTATGAATGAGTACAAAGTATGGTTTAATGACTAGCAACAAGTAGTTTAATATTTGTATGAATTCTAAACTGATGTGTGTAATCTGTGAATTATCCAAACTATGAATTGACGATTTCGGCTTGCAAGTATACTAGGTTTTGACAACGTCTACATGATAATTATGAATCTGTAATGTTATGTGAACCTAAGTCTTGCGTGACAACTAGAACAACGATTCCGTGTTGGTGTGAAATAGGATTGAAGGTTTCATGTGTTAATTAACTATGGGAGTTTGGATGGTAAGTCGCGTTGGCATATGTTTATAAACTGGATGAATGAGTAGTAAATTAGGGTTCATGATCATGAATAAAAAGTGTTGTTTGATCTGAATTGGAAACTGTCAACCTGTTAGAAACTATTACTACTCGATTTAAGGAATTTGTAACCGTCTGTTAAGTGCAGCGACGAAGTACGCCCCACGAGGAACCCAGGTCGACGAAGAATCTGATCCTTCGTCGACTAGCTCTTGACGAACCTTTATGGTTCTTCGCCGTACTCCACCTCGATGAAGATTAGACCTTCACCAAGGTGATCCTTCATCACAACACACCCAGACGAAGAATGGTCCTTCGCCAGAGGATTCTTCACCAAGGAAGCATTCCACGAAGAATAGATTCTTCGTGGAGATGTTGCATGTGTATAAACAAACAGAACTGTTTATGATGTACATGTTGATGGATGTTTGTGCTTATAAGATCTATTTGTTGCATAGAATGAGAAATCTAATTGGAATGGTGTGAGTAGAAACTCCTCTGTTATATGTTGATTATGTGTCATTCACATGGGATGTGGACTTGTAAGAGAACTAAGTACTTGCTACACGTTATACACTGATCTTTGTGATGAATACAATCTGTGTGAAATACGTGACTTGGGTGATTATGAAACTGATATTATTGGTAACCACAGTAGGGTTTGGTTGACTAACTGGAATGGGTAACTTAATATACCGAGCAAATCTAAGGTGAGTTCACTGCCTTTTTCAAGCATGCGTCCCGGGGAGGGACATCTGGTAAATATTCCGGGGAGGAATGTCGGGTAAATGTGTTTAACTGGAATGTTAAACTTGGGATGTTGGTTAATACACTCATATCTATCATTTAAGTCCCATCATATACCGAATTAGTTGCCGGGGAGGCAACGGAGTTATTAGTTGATAGCGCTATTAGGTTTGGCACCCTCACACCATACCGGGGAGGACGGGCGTGAACTAATTACCTTAACCACTCGACCAATGTTTGATAGAGCATTGGGAAAGGGCAAACAATCGGGAGCCATCTTGCGGTACTCTAGTTATTAACAACATTGTATTTCAGAATTGCTTTAAACTTACATCTGGTAACTAAACGCGTTAACAAACTTTGAACTCACCAGCGTTGTCTGATACACTTTTCTGCATGCTTGCAGGCCTATAGGTACATGTCGTTAGAACTTGCTGCCTGGGATGCTGGAGTGGTCATGGGTCGAGTTGCATGGAATCACGAGACACGTCTAATGGCTTTTATACACTTGGGTTATGAAATTCTTAACTATTGTAGTATGCTTCCACTGAATAGTAAACAATGTTTTGTAACGCCTATTTAAATAAATGAAAGTTTTATTTGAAATATTGTTATTAGTTCAATGTGATTGGTGGCTAGATCCTGGTACGTCACACGCCTCGCGGGGGTTCCCGCATGTGGTATTTTGGGGGTGTGACAAATTGGCATCAGAGCCACTGGTTATAGTGAACTTGGTTTTAAAAATGTTTTTATAAAACCAGACTATAACCGAACAGTTCTGAATACGTGAATACGACCATGACACTCAGCTCCAGATTGCAAGGTTTGTCTTTACACATGTGGTATACATTACATGATTAGTGTACACTTGTTTATGATGAAGCATACGGACACACACTCGTCACTATAGCATAATTACGTGAATTGCTTGTTTACAGTATGATGCGTTGCTAGTATATCGTAGTCCTTAGATTTCTCTGATCTTGTCATTTTGACAACCTCCGTTGACATGTGAGTTGAGGAACCAATTAACACGAGTTAGGAGGAACTGAGATGAGCATGCAAATCACAAAATTATTGTGGGTGCACACATAATAATAATGTGGGGGTGTATGTGAGTCCCAGTGAGGCTTAACAAGTTAAAAAGGGGTTCTGTTCCGTTATTCGATCTAATGAGAAACATAACAAATCTATAGGATTCATAGCGATGACTGTCTCCTACCCGAGCGTGAACTTTTCACTTCCCTCTAAATCCTTATGAATCACGTTGATATTAGGCGTTGCTTAAATACGTATCTGAATGCTTAGTGACCCGTATGAGAAAGTTAGGTGCTAGTGCGAACACCTCTGAGCTAGATATCGAATCGTTGAATGTTTGGTCTGAACTTTCCTCACTTTTCTCGAATACCTGAACCTGACGAATTGACGCCTCAAATCCCGAAGTACGATCACTTCTATGCTCTCTAGCAACTTACCGTGTATTGTTCAATCGACTCGTAAGGCCGATGGATAAGTAGGTGAATGTGATACATTACCAACCCTAGTATGAGGACGACACCGCTTTGCGATGACGAACACCAGCAGATTGATTTCAATCAAGCCACTAACCCTAGTCAGTGACTTTTGGGAGCCAACTCTTACGAATTGATTGGGGCATAAACACTGGGTATCAACTAGAGTATGGGTGTGTAAATTACTAGCATCATGGACAGTACCCTAGGACGAGACAAGAACAGCGAGAAGATGGACCCTATTGGCAAAAGATCGCAGAGATCTATTTACAAAGAAACAACATTAGGGGCAATGGCCACGATGACAACAAGGTGCTCGCAATCATAACCCTCAGTATGAAAATGAAGGTGACCTCATCAAGGATTGGCCGTTATTAAATCAAGACGTCAATAACCAAGGGAACAATGACAGTACTGGGAATCCTCGTGATGATAACAACAACACTGGAAGTGGTGCTCATGGAAAAGCATTTAGGATTGGCGTGGGCGACGCCATGTATAATAGCAACGTGGTGGTCTGTACGTTTTAGTGACTAATTGCTTCGTCTCTGTTCTGTTCAACCCCAATACCCCTCGAAGCCAGACACGTGGTAGGAGTGGCTGATGGCAAGCCAATTGAAGCCTCACACGTTCGCTTAAGGTGCAACCTCAAACTTGTAGGACACGTGTTCAACATTGACTCTTTTTCTGTTACCCATGGAAGCTTTGATGTAGTCGTCAGTATAGACTGGTTGTCCGAGCATCGAGTAGAAACCTTTGAAAAGATAAAAAATGCTCGTATATCTCTCCCTGGTGGGAATTCACTGAATGTCAGTATCACTTCGACTATGGAAGTCTAGAGGTGTTTCAGCTATCCTGTTACCTTATCGCTAGTTATAAGTACTCAGCCCGAGGAGAAGAAGCTCGAAGACCTACCGATTTGTATCACGACAGAAACAACCCTGATTTCTCGTACCCCTTATCGTCTCGCACTAGGAAGGTTGCAAGAACTGTTTGATCAAACTTCAGGAACTACTGGGCAGGGGTTTAATTGACCTAGCTTCTCGCCTTGGGGAGCCCGAACTCTATTCGTGAAAGCGAAGGATGAGTCCTTTTAGTACGAGTATCGACTACCGTAAACTCAGCAAGGTGACAGTCGGAAACCGTCACCCTTTACCTCGCATCGGCGACCTGCTTGACCAGCTGCAGGGGTCGAGCTCCTATTCGGAAATCGACTTAAGATCGGACTGTCACCTGATGGAAGACCTAGAGGAGGATGTTCCTAACACAACATTGCAAATGCAGTATGACTATTATAATTTTCTGTCCATATCATTCAAGTTACCCAACACATCAGCAACCCCATGGATCACACAAATCATATGTGTAAACTTCATCTCTCCGAATTCGTTAACCCTATTTATTAATGATGTTTCGAATCATTTTTCGGAGAAAGGAAAACCAAGAGCAGCACTTGTATCTATTCTTAGAGCTCCTAAGGGAGGAGCAACTCTACGCGAAGTCTTTCTAAATGTAACTTCTGGATTCGGGGAGTACACTTTCTTGGGTATATAGTCAACGAATTGGGAATACACATGGATCCTGCTAAGATCCATTAGAAAATGAATGACACTGGAGAGTCCTGCGGAGGTGCGGTAATCCCTTGGTTTTGCTACGTACCATCACAGATTCATCAAGGGATTTTCGAAGATTGCACAGCTTTTATCGCTACAACACAGCAAGGTATTGTGTGGTCGTGGAAGAAAAACAGGAGAACGTCTTTTCAGCTTGGAAACTAAACTTTACATTGCCCTGTGTATCGTCCTTACCTGATGGTACGGGTGATCTATTATTGTGCCATGTTGTTTTGATTCAGGGTCTCGGTTGCATGCGAATGCAACGCGAGAAGGTGAAAGCCTACATTTCCCACTAGTTGCAGATCTACAAATTGCACGACTCACAACCTGGGGTGGAAATCATGGTCTTTGAATTTAATATCTGGAGGCATTACTTGGACGGTACCAACTGCACAACTTATACCGATCACAAGAGCCTTCAGCATATTAGTGAATCGGAAGAAGTTGAACATGCGACCGCGTCGCGGAATGGGACTATTGTATGGTTACAACTGTGGAATCCAAGTGTGTACAAGCTTTTGCGGCTCATCATCTACTTTAGCCAACCTGATCAGATTCGTTCTGCCAAAGCCGAAGTAATGAAGGAAGAGAATCTTCAAGTTGAATCCATGCGAGGCATGGAAAGGAAACTACTAGCAAAAATCGGACAGCATTCGCTACTTTATGGAACGAACATGGGTTCCACTATAAGGCCACCTTAGGGAACTAGTGTAGGACGAAGCACACAGGTCTCAATAATCCTATTCATCTGGGTTTTAATAGGTTATATTAGGGACTGAAGACCTTGTACGGATGACCGGGCATGAAGGCCCACATAGCGATGTACATGAACGATGTTTGACTTGTGTAGAAGTCAAGGTGGAATATCAGAAATCTTCCGGTTTATGTCGGCAATCAGAAACACCCATATGGAAATGAGAATAGACGGTCATGGATTCTGTCACTGGTCTACAAAAAACTCGAAACGGAAGCGATACCACTTGGGTGATCATGGAATGTCTCACGTGACCAGCACACTTCCTTATAATCAAGGAAACTGATGAGTCTTCGCAGCTTGTGGATATTCCTCTGAGAGAGACGGTTTCTAGGCACGGGGCACCGACTTCTACTACCTTTGATTGTGATCTACATTTATACCCAATTTGTGGAAGGTAGCACACAAATCCTGCGGCTCACGTCTAGACATGAGCACTACCTATCACCATCAGACAGTTGGTCAGAGTTATCAAACCATCCAGACACTCAAAGACATGCTGCGAGCATGTGTGATTGACTTTGATAAAGGTTGGAAAGACATTTACCTTCGGTAGAATTTTCCTGCAACGGTAACCCATTCTAGTATTCAGGCAGCCCCGTTCAAGGCATTGTATGGGTGACAATGCCGATCCCCTCTTTGTTAGGCTGAAGGTGGGTGGCAACCTTATCACAGGTCCAGACCTTGTACTTGAAACTTCAGAGAAGATTGTCCAGATCAGAAATCGTATGGCGGCAGAGCGACCGTCAGAAAAGCTATGCTGACAAGCATATGAAACCCTTGGAGTTCGCTGTAGGCGATCGCGTTATGTTGAAGGTCTCACCCTGGAAGGTGTGGTGCATTTTGGGAAACGCGGCAAGTTTAACCCGCATTATGTCGGGTCATTCAAAATTCTGGAGCGAATTGGTAAAGTGGCCTATAAGCTCGAGTTACCTACTGAGTTGGGCAACGTCCATGATGTCTTCCATGTTTCGCAACTAAAGAATGTTTGTCAGATGAAACACTGGTGGTACCATTCCAAGAACTAAAAATTGAAGACAAGTTGCAGTTGTCGAGGAATCTATCGAAAACATGGACCAGGAAGTCAAGGTTCGTTAACATAGTCGAATTCCAATTGCGAGAGTTCGTTGGAACTCAAGACGTGGACCGGAGTTCACATGGGAACGCAAGGATCAGATGAAGCTCTAGTATCCTCAACTATTCCCAACTGATCAATCTAATCCTGATGCAACAGATGAATTTCGGGACGAAATTCCCTTTCAAGTTGGGGATGATGTGGAACCCGAGGAAAATCCACATTCATCCTGATCTAACACCTCGTCGCTTTTGGATTACTTATCAAATTTCGGGACGAAATTTATTTCAAGTTGGGGATGATGTGGAACCCGAGGAAAATCCACATTCATCCTGATCCAACCGTGGGGCAATCGGTGCTTCATTGTGACAACCCGAGATTTCAAGGCCTTTCCTCCACGCACTACTTATTTCACAACTCTGTTTTCATAGTTCGTTTTGCGTTGTAACTTGTGCATGATTGATGAAAAATTGAAGTATTGTTATGTATGGTTGTTTAATGAATAACTTAAGAATTGTTTATGTTTCATAACTTCATAACTAAGGTCCTTCGCGACGAAGATAGTTCTTCGTCACAAACATTTCATGACGAAGGTAGTTCTTTGTCATCAACAGTTCTTGACGAAGGTAGTTCTTCGTCATCAACGGTTCGACGAAGTTTGATTCTTCGTCGAAGTGTATTCTTCGCTGAGATGGGCTTTTGGCCCAAATGAAACCTAGTTGGGGCACGACCCTGTTCGCATCATATACACACCTTTGTGCGTGAAAACCCAAGGATTTCACCAAACCCTACATTTCTCTCCTCCCTCTGTCGACTGCAACAACCCTTTTGGGTTCAAGGCCTTTGGTTGATCATTCCAACACTTTTGGGCACACATCGACTTGCGGTTAGTAACATTAATATGATTTGAATAAACTTTCTTGTAATTCTTGTGCATGTGTGTCACACCCCCAAATTCCACCATGCGAAGTATCACTGCTTGGAGGCGTGACATGACCAGGACCGAGCCACCAATCATATTTAACAACGTATTTAAGTAAATAAAACTAACCACAATACAATTGGTGACCAAGAGGAAGTTAACCAAGTTTAATTTAAACAGCGGAAGCATAAGACGTTAAACCAAAACATAAGTTCGTAGTTCATAAGTTTAAAGACCCAAAACATAAGTTCCATAAGTTTATAAAGTTTATTTATTGAGTACGGGACATAACAGTTCGCATCCCACAACGACCACCTCCATGTGCAAGCCCCATAGCATCTAGCGACCTGCAAAGCATGTAACAACGAGTCAACAACAAAGTTGAGTGAGTCCACGGTTGGTTGTCCATTTTTAGAGTTGTTTCCAAAAACGTAGTTTAATCTTACTCAGCTATCCAGTCGTGGGGGTTACCCCATAGTTCGAAAACGTTTATTAGTTAACCACCCCATGTCCACCTTCCCTGGCTATCCAGCCCAACACTCCGGCCGTGGGGGCTACCCCATTATTTAAACTACCGGACTCGTTTATCATATCGACTACTAACGAAAATAAATTGTGCCCTAGCGTCGGTGTCTATCATCACCGAAGTGCCATAGTCCATTAGTACACGCTCGTCCGACTGGCACGGTGTGAGGTTTGTTAAACCTAATAGCGCTATTAACTAATGACCCGCTCTCTATAGCCTCGGCGATTAAGTCGATACAAAGAGGGAGGGACTTCGCTGATAGAGTTCTAGTCCAGTAAGTCTAAGTACGTCCCTAGGACGAGGAATTCACATTCCTGAACGCGTCCCAAAGGACGAGGAATCCCTATTCCTGAACCCATTCCCATTCCCACCGGGAATTTACCATGCTTTGTAGAAAAGTGTGAACTCACCTCGGTTTGCTCGGTTAGATTCTCAAATATAGCTAACACTCAAGGTCGGTCAATCACGTCCTAATATGATTACCAGTTAGTCATTTAGTGGTTTCAAATAGAGCACAAAGTTCCTACACGTATCTACTACATAACATGCATTCACTTCAATAGTTCACGCTCATATAAACATTCCACCTATAGCTACTCAAGAACAAGCATACGATATTGCACAATAATACTTTCATTGACATATAACATGTTAGATTATTCTCAGATAACCTACTCGATAGTTAGACACACAAATTACTACTTATGTCGTTTCAGCTTTTATATTCAAAACTGGGCTGTTTTCGGGGATTTTAATAAAATAGTTAACTTATTCCAAAAATTCTCAAATTTTTACAGAATATCTTAAACGATCCAAATATTATTTTGTAAAAATCTTGGGATCCAATTCATCACCAATATTTTATAAAAATTCATTTTCCGGACTGAAGTCAAATTCAACTTTTTCTGACTGCAGTCCACGGAATAATTTATTTAAAATTCTTCGTAAGTCCGATTTACGAAATTCCAGTGAGAAAATAACAAATATATCGGTGGTCATCTACAGTACAAATTTCATGAGCTAACTCTACACAGAATTCAAGTTATGATGGAAAACATAACACATCTTTTCAGCAGTAAAAATGCAGCTTGAGCTGCTGTCTGAAAATAGTCCTTTAAAAATAGTAAACGAAGTCCAAAAATTATGATTCCAGTTCCATTAGAACCGTATTTCATAATTCATAAATCTAGACTTCAGAAAATACATTTTTCATTTTATTAAGGTCCTGTTACAGCCAACTGAAGTTGGCTGTAATCACCAAACAGCCTTCTGTTTTCAGTTTTTAACATTCTAAAGCACGTTCAATTGATTCCGTTAACATGTTTAGCGATAAACAACGATACTTACAGCAGATTATAAGTCCTTCATATCAGCACATAATCATCATACACCAAACAACATCATTCTAACATCATTTCTTCATGTATCATCTTGTTTAAGCTTATGTTCAAGTTTTAAGTGTAAGATCTTATGGTGTTCATATGTTTTCTTCATAATACATCTATTAACCACTAAAACAACATGTAAAATGCAAAGATCTAAGTTCTTACCACTAGTTCAAGACTAGGGAAGTTCAAGTGTAGAAAAGTGGTGGATAAAAGAAGATGAGAGTGGTCCTTCAACTTCCGAACACACCGAGCTTCGTTGTATGCCTTCTAACACCTATGGATGCTCTTAGAATGCTTGAAAGTGACCAAGTGATGGTGGTGGTGGTGCTCTTGGGTTCAGCCGAGATCAAGAGGGGAGGGAGAGGGTGTTGTGTTGTTGAGTGGTGAATGGTGAAAATGATGGTGATCTAGTGGTTATATACTACAAGTCCTCCAACATGCTATTATCCCTTGGATTACATGTCCCTTAAGTACCATGCATATATAATAAACAACTTAAAGAAATCAAGGGGTGGTTACACCCCTTGTAACCGTGAGAATGAGGGGGGGGGGTTGGTTAGGATGTAATGGTTAGTTGGGTTTATTAGTTAGGTTACAAGTGATTTAGTTTAAGTATTTAGAGGTTATGTAATAATATAGTGTGTTAGGGGACCCTAACTAGCTCAGAAAAATAAGAACAATGTGTTTGACAATATTTTTGTGTTCCGGGTAAAGTCCGGTTATTCGGTTCGGTGTTGTTCCGTTAAAGTGCTTAATTAATCCGTAAAGTGTCCTATATATATATTTTTGTAACACTTTTAATTCTCAACACTTAGGAAAGCACACAGGACTATTTAGTAACTTTTTTGTACACTACTAGTATGTTAACAAGCACATGTAAGTATATCACAGAAATCAGAGAGCAGTTAAGTGATTCAGCACAGTCATCAAGCACTTTAATTATCATTAATAAATTGTACTGATACATGGAATTATGAGGGTTGTCACATTCTCCACCTGTTAAGAAAATTTCGTCCCGAAATTTAGCTCGTGGTTACTGAGGAAGCTAGTTATGTTGCGTTGGTTTCCTGGTTTTCCTGGGGTGTCACATCACCCCCCCGTTGGTTTGGAATTTTGTCCCGAAATTCTGCAGTAGCTTCAGCCTCAGTAGTGGTTGCACTTTTCTTAAACAGCTGGGGATACTTGAGTTTCATTTGGTATTCTCATTCCCAGGTATACTCTGGGCCACGACGGGAATCCCAACGAACTCGGACGAGAGGTATCCTGGTGCGCTTGAGAATTTTAACATCTCGATCAGTAATCTCTACTGGTTCTTCGACGAATCGTAGCTGGTCGTCGATGGTGAGTTCCTTGAGAGGAACTATGAGGGTCTCATCTGACAGACACTTCTTCAGATTCAAAACATGGAAAACATTGTGAACTCCACTGAGTTCTTCAGGTAGATTCAACCTGTAGGCAACCTTGCCAATTATCTCAATGATTTCGAACGGTCCGACATAACGCGGATTGAGCTTGCCTCGTTTGCCAAAATGAACTACACCTTTCCAAGGTGAGACTTTGAGTAGCACTCGATCCCCAACCTGGAACTCGAGTGGTTTTCTTCGCTTATCAGCATAGCTTTTCTGACGGTCATGAGCTGCCGCCATTCGTTGCCGTATCTGAGCAATTCTCTCGGTTGTATCTACTACAAGTTCTGGGCATGTGATTTCACTGTCACCAACTTCTGCCCAACAAAGAGGCGATCGGCATTTACGTCCGTACAATACCTCAAACGGAGCGGCCTGTATGCTGGTGTGGTAGCTGTTGTTATACGAAAACTCCACTAACGGGAGGTGCTTCTCCCAACCATTACCAAAGTCGATTACACATGCCCTAAGCATGTCTTCAAGAGTCTGGATGGTGCGTTCAGATTGCCCATCCGTCTGTGGGTGATAAGCGGTGCTCATATATAAACGTGAGCCAAAAGACTTGTGCATGGCTTGCCACATTTCAGAAGTAAAACACGCGTCACGATCAGAAATGATGGAGGTTGGCACTCCGTGCCTTGATACTACTTCCTTTAGGTAGATGTCTGCTAGAGTAGAAAACTTATCCGTTTCCTTGATAGCCAGAAAATGTGCAGACTTGGTCAGTCGATCCACGATCACCCAAATGGTATCGTTTCCGCGTTGGGACCTAGGCAGACCAGTAACGAAATCCATGGAAATCTGCTCCCATTTCCATTTCAGGATCTCTGGTTGTTGAAGTAGGCCTGATGGTTTCTGATATTCGGTCTTGACTCTCACACAAGTCAAAAATTTGCTAACGTAGGTTGCTATATGAACTTTCATGCTAGGCCACCAGTATGTAGTCTTTAGGTCGTGGTACATCTTATCCGAACCAGGATGTATTGAATAGCGAGACTTATGTGCTTCATCCATCACAAGCTCGCGTAGGTCTCCATACAGTGGAACCCAGATGCTTCCGTTTACATAGTAGGCGCCGTTTTCCTTTTGTTCTAGCCGTTGCCTCGATCCTCGTAAGGACTCAGCCCTGATATTCTCTGCTTTCAATGCTTCAACCTGAGCATCTCGTATCTGGGCGGGAAGGCTAGAGTGAATGGTAAGCTGTAACGCACGTACACGCTTAGGTATAGTATCCTTTCGACTGAGGGCGTCGGCCACAACATTGGCCTTACCCGGATGGTACTTGATCGCACATTAGTAATCGTTCAAGAGCTCGACCCATCGGCGTTGTCGCATGTTTAACTCCTTTTACTTGAAGATATGCTCGAGACTCCTGTGATCGGTGTAAATGGTGCACTTGGTACCGTACAGGTAATGTCTCCATATCTTAAGCGCAAAAACAACTGCTCCCAATTCCAAGTCGTGCGTAGTGTAGTTCCTTTCGTGAACTTTAAGTTGGCGCGATGCGTAGGCAATGACCTTATCGCGTTGCATCAACACGCAACCAAGTCCTTGGATGGAAGCGTCGCAATAAACCACAAAATCATCTGTGCCTTCAGGCAATGAGAGGGTCTATCTTTCAAGTGTTGAAATGCGGACTCCTGTGCATCACCCCAATGATAGGTGACACCCTTCTGAGTCAGTGAAGTGAGAGGTTGCGCAATCTTTGAGAAATCCTTTATAAACCTTCTGTAATATCCTGCCAAACCCAAAAATTGGCGGATTTCTGTTGGTGTACGGGGTGCAGGCCAGTTCTTGATCGAATCAACCTTGGATGGATCCACATGTATTCCATCCTTGTTTACCACATGGCCTAGAAAGTGGACTTCGCGAAGCCAGAAGTCACATTTCAAAAACTTGGCATACAACTGCTCTTTTCGAAGAAGTTCCAGAATAAGCCTCAGGTGTTGCTCGTGTTCTTCCTGACTCTTCAAATAGATCAGGATGTCGTCGATGAAAACTATGAAAAACTTATCCAAGTAAGGTTTGCACACTCGGTTCATGAGATCCATGAAGACTACAGGTGCATTCGTTAATCCGAAAGGCATAACCAGAAACTCGTAATGGCCGTAACGAGTTCTGAATGCTGTTTTGGAGACGTCCTCCTCTCGGAATCTCAACTAATGGTATCCCGATCTCAAATCAATCTTAGAGTAATAGCTCGACCCTTGCAACTGGTCGAACAAGTCGTCAATGCGTGGTAGAGGATAACGATTCTTCACGGTCACCTTGTTGAGTTCGCGGTAGTCAATACACATTCTGAAAGTACCGTCCTTCTTCTTTACGAATAACACTGGAGCTCCCCAAGGCGAAGAGCTAGGACGTATGAAACCCTTTTCCAAGAGTTCTTGTAGTTGCGTGGACAGTTCTTCGAGTTCTGATGGAGCTAGACGATAAGGTGCTCGAGCTACTGGTGCTGCTCCAGGAGCTAGCTCGATTTGAAACTCAACTTGGCGATGAGGCGGAAGACCAGGTAATTCCTCAGGAAATACTTCAGGAAAATCGCGCACAATAGGAATGTCTTCAATTCTCTTCTCTTCCGTTGATGTGTCAGTAACGAGTGCTAGAATGGCAGTGTGGCCCTTTCGCAAACACTTCTAGGCCTTAAGGAAAGAGATGATGCCTACAACAGCACCACTCTTGTCGCCACGAATCACGAGGGGTTCTTTACCAGAACGAGGGATACGGACGATTTTCTCCTTGCAAATAATCTCCGCTTGGTGTTGAGATAACCAATCCACCCCCAATGACAACGTCAAAACTACCCAGAACGATAGGAATGAGGTTGATAGAAAAGGTCTGATCGGTAAGGACAAGCTTGCAACCCTTAACTAGATCTGTAGCCTCTAAACTTTTACCATTTGCTAACTCTACGATGTGCTTGGTGTTCTAAAGTGTTGGAGTACGCTTAAGCATCTGACTAACTTTTAAGGACACGTAGCTAGTTTTGGCACCCGAATCAAATAAAACAGTAACAAAGAAATCATCCAGAAGAAACTTACCCATCACAACGTTGGGATCATTCCTTGCATCACCCTGACCAATCACGAACACACGACCCCTTGCCCCATTACCATTGTTGTTTCCCCCATTGCCGTTTCCATTCCCCTAATTGTTGTTGTTCTGGTTCTGATTTTGCTGGGGGGGGGGGGGGCAGTCTTTCTTGAAATGGCCCTCAGCACCACATTGAAAGCACCATTTGTTGTTACCTTGTTGTTGCTGCTGCTGGCGTTGATTTGGTGGGGCTTGCTGTTGCTGCCGGTTCTGATTCGCCGGACGCTGACTCCTGCAATCCCTTGCAATGTGACCAGGCTTGTTGCATCGATGACAGTTTCCTTTACCACATGGGCCGCTGTGGTGCAAGTTACAGCGATTACAATTGGGGTGATTTCCCTTGTATCCACCCTGCCCTTGATTTCCAGAAGGCTGCTGACTGGGGCTCCTATGGTCCTCAGTCCTTCGTTGCTGAGACTGAGACTGAACAGAGGTAGAGCCTTTGCCCGAATTTCCATCCCATTTTCGCTTGTGATCATTGGGGGCATCAGTAGTAGCAGCGCTAATACGCTTAGGCAGCCTGTTCTGCTCAACTACCTGATCGGTGAGACGTGAGCCAACTTGATGATTTGTTGAATGGTGCCAAGATTAGCTGAGGTTACGTGACTCTGAATCTCTGGTACAAGACCCTTGAGGTACAGCTCAATACGTTTGATGGGAGGGTCCACCATTGTAGGACACAAGATGGCCAGCTCGTTTAACCTCTTCGTGTATGCCTCGATCTCATACCCCGTCATCTTCAAATTGAAAATTTCCACCTCCAACTTGTGGATGTCGTCACGACTGCAATATTCTTCTTTGATCAGTTCCTTGAAGTCATTCCATGGGGTGGTATTAGCAACAGCCAACCCAAGCAGTTGAACCTGTGCTTTCCACCAGGTTAACGCAGCACCTTCGAGGGTTCCAGTAGCAAATTTCACCCTACGATCTTCAGGGCATTCACACATCTCAAAAATAGACTCAAGCTTCTCGAACCAGTGAAGAAGACCTATAACTCCTTCTGTGCCGCTGAAAGTACTAGGTCGGCAGTCCATGAAGGTTTTGAACGTGCACACAGGAGGCTGAGCATGTTAACCTGTTGCGCGAGAATAAAAGACAATGTTAAGCACAAGGGTTGGTTTGCGAAGGTAGGATCTAAACGTCCTAAGATGGGTTGACATGGTAGGATATACCTCCTGCAGGAACAGCTGCGAGTGCCTCAGCAACTCGTTCATTGATCAAGGCCGTCAACTGGGCTTGAGTGAGGTTGATACATCCTCCGCGTCCGCTCATGATCTTCACAATGAAGCGACGTAAGTGAGAAAAGCGTCGCGAAAGTGCGTAAGTGTGGGACGACAGCAGAGAGTAAGCACACAAGGTTCAAATAGCAATTATCACGTTAACTAATGCACAGTGTGAACTATCTAACCGACAATATATCATAAATCATACCACCTATTGTGTCGAGTCTTGCACGTGGAGCGAAGCGTCGTTGTGGATCATTGAGCACTGTACAGGTTATAGTCTGGTTTTGTCAAAAAGCTTTTCCCTTTTTAAAACCAAGTTCACTATAACCAATGGCTCTGATACCAATCTGTCACACCCCCAAATTCCACCATGCGGAGTATCACCACTTGGAGGCGTGACATGACCAGGACCGAGCCACCAATCATATTGAACAACGTATTTAAGTAAATAAAACTAACCACAATACAATTGGTGACCAAGAGGAAGTTAACCAAGTTTAATTTAAACAGCGGAAGCATAAGACGTTAAACCAAAACATAAGTTCGTAGTTCATAAGTTTAAAGACCCAAAACATAAGTTCCATAAGTTTATAAATTTTATTTATTGAGTACGGGACATAACAGTTCACATCCCACAACGACCACCTCCATGTGCAAGCCCCATAGCATCTAGCGACCTGCAAAGCATGTAACAACGAGTCAACAACAAAGTTGAGTGAGTCCACGGTTGGTTGTCCATTTTTAGAGTTGTTTCCAAAAACGTAGTTTAATCTTACTCAGCTATCCAGCCGTGGGGGTTACCCCATAGTTCGAAAACTTTTATTAGTTAACCACCCCATGTCCACCTTCCCTGGCTATCCAGCCCGACACTCCGGCCGTGGGGGCTACCCCATTATTTAAACTACCGGACTCGTTTATCATATCGACTACTAACGAAAATAAATTGTGCCCTAGCGTCGGTGTCTATCATCACCGACGTGCCATAGTCCATTAGTACACGCTCGTCCGACTGGCACGGTGTGAGGTTTGTTAAACCTAATAGCGCTATTAACTAATGACCCGCTCGCCATAGCCTCGGCGATTAAGTCGATACAAAGAGGGAGGGACTTCGATGATAGAGTTCTAGTCCAGTAAGTCTAAGTACGTCCCAAGGACGAGGAATTCACATTCCTGAACGCGTCCCAAAGGACGAGGAATCCCTATTCCTGAACCCATTCCCATTCCCACCGGGAATTTACCATGCTTTGTAGAAAAGTGTGAACTCACCTCGGTTTGCTCGGTTAGATTCTCAAATATAGCTAACAGTCAAGGTCGGTCAATCACGTCCTAATATGATTACCAATTAGTCATTTAGTGGTTTCAAATAGAGCACAAAGTTCCTACACGTATCTACTACATAACATGCATTCACATCAATAGTTCACGCTCATATAAACATTCCACCTATAGCTACTCAAGAACAAGCATACGATATTGCACAATAATACTTTCATTGACATATAACATGTTAGATTATTCTCAGATAACCTACCCGATATTTAGACACACAAATTACTACTTATGTCGTTTCAGCTTTTAAATTCAAAACTGGGCTGTTTTCGGGGATTTTAATAAAATAGTTACCTTATCCCAAAAATTATCAAATTGTTACAGAATATCTTAAACGATTCAAATATTATTGTGTAAAAATCTCGGGATCCAATTCATCACCAATATTTTATAAAAATTCATTTTCCGGACTGAAGTCAGATTCATCTTTTTCTGACTGCAGTCCACGGAATAATTTATTTAAAATTCGTCGTAAGTCCGATTTACGAAATTCCAGTGAGAAAATTAAACATACATCGGTGGTCATCTACAGTACAAATTTCATGAGCTAACTCTACACAGAATTCAAGTTATGATGGAAAACAGAACACATCTTTTCAGCAGTAAAAATGCAGCTTGAGCTGCTGTCCGAAAACAGTCCTTTAAAAATAGTAAACGAAGTCCAAAAATTATGATTCCGGTGCCATTAGAACCGTATTTCATAATACATAAATCTAGACTTCATAAAATACCTTTTTCGTTTTATTAAAGTCCTGTTACAGCCAACTGAACTTGGCTGTAATCACCAAACAGCCTTCTGTTTTCAGTTTTTAACATTCTAAAGCGCGTTCGATTGATTCCGTTAACATGTTTAGCGATAAACAATGATACTTACAGCAGATTATAAGTCCTTCATATCAGCACATAATCATCATACACCAAACAACATCATTCTAACATCATTTCTTCATGTATCATCTTGTTTAAGCTTATGTTCAAGTTTTAAGTGTAAGATCTTATGGTGTTCATATGTTTTCTTCATAATACATCTATTAACCACTAAAAAAACATGTAAAATGCAAAGATCTAAGTTCTTACCACTATTTCAAGACTAGGGAAGTTCAAGTGTAGAAAAGTGGTGGATAAAAGAAGATGAGAGTGGTCCTTCAACTTCTGAACACACCGAGCTTCGTTGTATGCCTTCTAACACCTATGGATGCTCTTAGAATGCTTGAAAGTGACCAAGTGATGGTGGTGGTGGTGCTCTTGGGTTCAGCCGAGATCAAGAGGGGAGGGAGAGGGTGTTGTGTTGTTGAGTGGTGAATGGTGAAAATGATGGTGATCTAGTGGTTATATACTACAAGTCCTCCAACATGCTATTATCCCTTGGATTACATGTCCCTTAAGTACCATGCATATATAATAAACAACTTAAAGAAATCAAGGGGTGGTTATACCCCTTGTAACCGTGAGAATGAGGGGGGGGGGTTGGTTAGGATGTAATGGTTAGTTGGGTTTATTAGTTAGGTTACAAGTGATTTAGTTTAAGTATTTAGAGGTTATGTAATAATATAGTGTGTTAGGGTGTTCGGGGACCCTAACTAGCTCAGAAAAATAAGAACAATGTGTTTGACAATATTTTTGTGTTCCGGGTAAAGTCCGGTTATTCGGTTCGGTGTTGTTCCGTTAAAGTGCTTAATTAATCCGTAAAGTGTCCTATATATATTTTTTTGTAACACTTTTAATTCTCAACACTTAGGAAAGCACACAGGACTATTTAGTAACTTTTCTGTACACTACTAGTATGTTAACAAGCACATGTAAGTATATCACAGAAATCAGAGAGCAGTTAAGTGATTCAGCACAGTCATCAAGCACTTTAATTATCATTAATAAATTGTACGGATACATGGAATTATGAGGGTTGTCACAATGTGTACTTGATTTGGTTTTATTGTTATGAATGAGTACAAAGTATGGTTTAATGACTAGCAACAAGTAGTTTGATATTTGTATGAATTCTAAACTGATGTGTGTAATCTGTGAATTATCCAAACTATGAATTGACGATTTCGGCTTGCACGTATACTAGGTTTTGACAACGTCTACATGATAATTATGAATCTGTTATGTTATGTGAACCTAAGTCTTGCGTGACAACTAGAACAACGATTCCGTGTTGGTGTGAAATAGGATTGAAGGTTTCATGTGTTAATTAACTATGGGAGTTTGGATGGTAAGTCGCGTTGGCATATGTTTATAAACTGGATGAATGAGTAGTAAATTAGGGTTCATGATCGTGAATAAAAAGTGTTGTTTGATCTTAATTGTAAACTATCAACCTGTTAGAAATTGTTACTACTCGATTTAAGGGATTTGTAACCGTCTGTTAAGTGCAGCGATGAAGTACTCCCCACGAGGAACCCAGGTCGACGAAGAATCTGATCCTTTGTCGACTAGCTCTTGACGAACCTTTATGGTTCTTCGCTGTACTCCACCTCGACAAAGATTAGACCTTCGCCAAGGTGATCCTTCATCGCAACACTCCAAGACGAAGAATGGTCCTTCGCCGGAGGATTCTTCACCAAGGAAGCATTCCACGAAGAATAGATTCTAAGATCTATTTGTTGCATAGAATGAGAAATCTGATGTACATGCTGATGGATGTTTGTGCTTATAAGATCTATTTGTTGCATAGAATGAGAAATCTGATTGGAATGGTGTGAGTAGAAACTCCTCTATTATATGTTGATTATGTGTCATTCACATAGGATGTGGACTTGTATGAGAACTATGTACTTGCTACATGTTATACACTGATCTTTGTGATGAATACAATCTGTGTGAAATACGTGACTTGGGTGATTATGAAACTGATATTATTGGTAACCACGGTAGGGTTTGGTTGACTAACTGGAATGGGTAACTTAATATACTGAGCAAATCTAAGGTGAGTTCACTGCCTTTTTCAAGCATGCATCCCGGGGAGGGACATCTGGTAAATATTCCGGGGAGGAATGTCGGGTAAATGGGTTTAACTGGAATGTTAAACTTGGGATGTTGGTTAATACATTCATATCTATCATTTAAGTCCCATCATATACCGAATTAGTTGCCGGGGAGGCAACAGGGTTATTAGTGGATAGCTATTAGGTTTGGCACCCTCACACCGTAACGGGGAGGACGGGTGTGAACTAATTACCTTAACCACTCGACCAATGTTTGATAGAGCATTGGGGAAGGGCAAACAATCTGGAGCCATCTTGCGGTACTCGAGTTATTAACAACATTGTATTTCTGAAATGCTTTAAACTTACATCTGGTAACTAAGCGCGTTAACAAATTTTGAACTCACCAGCGTTGTCTGATACACTTTTCTGCATGCTTGCAGGCCTATAGGTACATGTCATTAGAACTTGTTGTCTGGGATGCTGGAGTGGTCATGGGTCGAGTTGCATGGAATCATGAGACACGTGTAATGGCTTTTATACACTTGGGTTATGAAATTCTTAACTATTGTAGTATGCTTTCGCTGAATAGTAATCAATGTTTTGTAACGCCTATTTAAATAAATGAAAGTTTTATTTGAAATATTGTTATGATTTCAATGTGATTGGTGGCTAGATCCTGGTACGTCACACGCCTCGCGGGGGTTCCCGCATGTGGTATTTTGGGGGTGTGACATTCATTCTTGAAAATTCTATTCTTTTCGTTCATTTTTATTCATTACCTTCAACCACATGGCTTCTCAAGGGAAAAACACTTCAAGCTCCGTGCCGGCAATCACCTCATCACAGGGCATTCCACCTGTGCCTCCTGTTTCTTCTGGATCCCAAAAGAATGCTGAGAATGTTGCGAAGAAGACAACCCCCATTTTCACAAAAGCAACTACTGCTGTTTCTTCTGCTCCTACTAACAATGATCTTTATTCTTTGATTTTGCAGATGAAGAATTACATGCAGCAGCAGGATAAAACTAATGACAGGATCCTTCGTGAGATTGATGAAATCAAGAAATTGAAGAGACCAACGGAGGATCACTCTCCATTGGTGCCCAGATCATTGTATTTCACTACTCTAGCAACAACCATCCAGCATTCTAAGGCATCAGGTGTCCAGTACCATGGAGGATCATCAAGTATGCATAATGGATCATCGTCAATGACACAGGCTCAAGTATCCTACTTCCAACCTTCAGGATCCTCTCTTCAGCCTCAAGGATCCTCTTTCCAGCATCAAGGATCCTTCTCTAGTTCGGGAGGATACATGGGGATGTTGTTAGTTCAAGGATCCTACCCTCAGTATCCAGGATCCTCATCGCAGCTTCAAGGATCCTCATCACAAGTCCAAGGATCCTTATCACAAGTCCAAGGATCCATGGAGTACCCTCCAAGACCTTTAGCTCTAATATACACTGGATCCAATGTTTTTCAGGATCAAGGATCCTTAAGGAGTCAACAACCCAGAAGTTCAGAGATTCATGTGGGAGACTTCATCCCCATGCATACTATTGCTTCATCTGGTCCCACAATCATACCTGAATCACTTCAGTTTGGATTCACATCTGGAATCCCTGCCTCGAATCAATCAGGAGGTAACACTTTCAATACATCTTATAACACTAACCATGGCTTTATGCAGGAGCCAGGGATCAACCGAACTATGGCAAGGGAGTTGCAAAAACTCAAGGATATGATATCCAGTGTCCCAGGAGTGGTTAAACCCATTCCTGAGATTCCGGATGGCAGTCACAGGGTGTCTCTCTTTGCACCACCTATATGTGATGCAGAGATACCAAAGAGGTTTCAAACACCAAACATGAAGCTCTATGATGGCACAACTGATCCAGAAGAGCATGTAGCTTAATACAGGGAGAGAATGGAGATCAACCCCATTCAAGAAAGGTTAAAGGAAGCATGTCTTTGCAAGGGTTTCGGATCCACATTGACAGGATCAGCTCTTAAATGGCTGCTAAGTCTTCCTCCTTACTCTATTACCTCATTTTCTAATCTGGTTAACTTGTTCAATAGCCAATTTTCATGTAGTAGGATATTTGAATGATAAAATAGTGATTTATATAGGGTAACCCAAGGTCATAATGAATCATTAAGGGATTACATAACTAAATTCAGTATAGAATCCTTAGAGATTCCTAACTTAGACATTGCAACAGTTGTTGAAGCTTTTAAAATGGGTTTACTTAAGGATTCACAATTCTATGATGATCTTGTTATGACACCTTGCAGGAACCTTGATGAGGTAAGAAACAGGGCCCTAAGGTTCATCCGATTAGAGGATGATAAAAGGATCCATGAGAGACTGTCAGGATCCTCAAAGCAAGAAAAGCAAGGATCCTATTTCAGAAATAACAAATCCAAGCCATACAACAAATCTGATAATCAGAAAGTGCATGCTATGGAACAAGAGGAAGATGATGAAGATTATCCTCCTATTTCTGAATATTGTTTTGTTGTTGATAATAGTGAACTAATCCTTGCTATGCAGAATTTAGGTGATAAAGCTAGGTGGCTAAGAAAGAATGACAAGCCAGCTACTACCAAAGACAAATCAAAGTGGTGTGCTTATCATGAAGACTTTGGTCATCTCACAGATGAGTGCATAGCACTAAGGAAAGAGATTGGTTACCTATTGAGTAAGGATACTTGAAAGAGCTGTTTGGAAGGAAGAAATCAAGGATCCAGGATCCTTAAAAATTTCTGAGAGAGCTCCTGGTCCACCAGCCGATGCCCAAATCGTTAATTTCATCTCTGGTGGATCTGACATATGTGGCACTTCATTTTCAGCAGCTAAGAGGATGCAAAAGAGACAAGATGGAGAATGGGGATAGACCTATTCGAACTTCCGTCCTTACACAGGAAAAAGTCATTTCCTTTGACAAAAATGATCGTGTGGATATTCAGGATCCTCATCATGATGGCCTTGTTATTACATTATTTATCTCTAACCATTTTGTTCGCATGATTCTCATTGATAGGGGAAGCTCAGTGAACATTATCCAGCTAGATGTCCTCAAAAGAATGAACATTCCTGAATCCGAGATCATTCCAAGATCATCTGTCCTTGTGTGATTCAGTGGAGAGACCAAAAATACATTAGGGGACCTATTTACATAGAGGGAGTAAATTCTATTAAAAAAATTTGTGTCATATGTTACTTATCTTGCTGTAATGTTATCCTTGGCAGGCCATGGATACATGATATGAAAGCAGTCCCCTCAATATATCATCAATGTGTGAAGCTCCCTACTCCATGGGGTGTGGTGAAGATTGAAAGTGATCAACAAGAAGCCAAGAATTGCTACACATCATCAATGAAGCCAGCCTCAAGGCCTAGGGAGGCATAGCAATTAAAGTATCCTCCAAGGGATGTCCTGGAGGTGAGAGAGCAGGATGTCAAGGATATTCTGCTGAACCCAGAGGATCCTGAATCCCAGAATTTTTATAGGATCCGGGATCCTTGACAGTATTGAACATGATTTAATATCCTTCTTGAGAAGAAGGAAAACTACCTTTGCTTGGAAACATGAAGACATGACAGGTATTTCTAAGGATGTAATTACTCATAAACTTGGTATTGACAGGTCCTTCAAGCCAATCCATCAAAAAATGAGGAAGTTTGCACCTGAAAGAAATGCCATTATCCAAGAAGAGGTAGACAAATTGCTCAAAGCAGGTATGATTAGGAAAGTTAAGTATCCAAGACGGTTAGCCAATGTGGTTGTTGTTTAGAAAAAGAATGGAAAGTGGAGGGTATGCGTTGACTTTACTGATTTAAACAAGGCATGTCCCAAGGATCCTTTCCCTTTACCCCACATTGACTCCATGGTGGATGCTACAGTGGGTCATGAGTTGTTAACTTTTATGGATGCTTCATCTGGATTCCAACAAATTCAGATGGAACCATCTGATCAAGAGGATACTGCTTCTATGACCCCTACTGGTATCTATTCTTATATTGCTATGCCATTTGTACTAAGAAATGCATGTGCTACATATCAAAGGCTAGTAAATATGATTTTAAAGAACAAATTGGACACACAATGGAAGTTGTTAGGGGTGGATTTCTAAATGACCAGTGATCCTTATTTACTGTTGGATTTAGTGATCCTCAATTATGTCTGAAGTAGTGATCCTCAGAAGTGTTGCAGGATCAGGATCATGGATCACTATAAGGATCCCTGTACTAACGATTGTCTACTTTGAATTCGTAAATGTTTTGCAGGAATATCAACTTGGACTTAGTCTTGGCGACATTCCTGGAGAATATTCTCAGTCTATTCCGCACGTGCTTGCTCAGAAATGGACGTTGTGGAGTCGTGGAGGACTTGCACCATTTGCGGAATGTTAGTTAGGCTAGATATTTTTCTAATTTAAAGGGGATGGCGAGCTAATTTAGAAACACTTGGCTATTTTTGGCTACACACACACTCGTACAACCGCTCTCATTAGCTCTCGACAAAACACTTAGCATTTTTCATACATTTCTACACGATACACTATAGTGATCCTTGTACTTAGCTCGCTATCATCCGAAGTTGTAACAGATTGTTTGTTTAATTTAAGCTGGTGATCGGTAGTTTCCATCACCCGGGGTTTTTTGTGCCGGAGATCAACTCTTGATCAAGGGCTTTTTCCCCGTATAAATCTTCGTGTCATTTGTTCATTATACTTCATAGTGATCCTTATTATTGTTCATCAATTCAAGCATCATACCTCACAACAGAAAGTTTGGTTACATTAACATTGCTTGATTTTTGACCAAAACAGTTTGGCGCCCACCGTGGGGCAATTGGTGCTTCATTCTTAGAAAGATTCGTGTTTTTGTGGTCATTTCGATTCGCTACAATCAAGCAGATGGCTTCCTCAGTGAAGAATACTTCAAGTTTGATGCCCTCATTCAGTTCTTCACAAGGCGTTCCTCCTTTGCCTCCACCACCTTCTGGATCCCAGAAGAATGCTGAGAATGCTGCGAAGAAACCAACTCCTATTTTCCAAAAACCACCTACTTCTTCTGTTTCAACTAATCCTACTACTAATGATCTTTATACCCTGATTTTGCAGATGAGGAATCATGCACAAGAGCAGGATAAGACCAACGAAAGGATCCTCCGGGAGATCGATGAAATCAAGAAACAGAAGAAATCAGTGGAGGATCACTCCCCTCTGATGCCAAGATCGCTGAACTTCGACACTCCGGTCATAACTTCACAATACTCAGCAGTTCTGGACGTGCAATACTTGGGTGAACTATCAGGAAGGCGTTATGGGACAACAACAACAATGAGTCAGGCATTTGGCTCTTACTTCCAGCCTCAGGGATCCTCTTCTCAACCATTAGGATCCTCCTCTCAGCATCAAGGATACTTCACGACGGGAGGATATGTGGGAATGCATGCAGTACAAGGATCCTCCCAGGTCCAAGGATCCTCCCAGGTCCAAAGATCCTCCCAGGTCCAAGGATCCTCCCAGGTCCAAGGATCCTCCCAGGTCCAAGGATCCTCCCAGGTCCAAGGATCCTCCCAGGTCCTAGGATCCTCTCTGGTCCCAGGATCCTCCCTTGTTCAAGGATCCTCCCTGGTCCCAGGATCCTTTCAGGTTCAAGGATCATCGCGATTCCAAGGATCCAACCCCCTTCAAAATCAAGGATCCTCAAGAAATATGCAACCTCAGAACTCAGACATCCATCAAGGAGACTTCATACCAATGCTGACCATTACCTCCTCTGGTCCTTCAATCATGCCAGAGTATCGACAAGATGGATTCGCATCCGCAATTCCAAACTTGAATCCTGTGGGAGGTAACACTTCTAATAATTTATATAACACTAATTATGCAGGATACAGGTGTCAATCAGGCCATGGCTAGGGAGCTGCAGAAGCTTAAGGATATGATATCCAGTGTACCAGGAGTGGTTAAACCCATTCCTGAGATTGCGGATGGTAGCCATAGGATATCTCGTTTTGCACCACCTTTGTGTGATGCTGAGATACCTAAAAGATTCCAGATACCATCAATGAAGTTGTATGATGGTTCAACGGATCCAGAAGAGCATGTAGCTCAGTACAGGGAGAGGATGGAGATCAATCCAATTCCTGAAAGGTTGAAAGAAGCATGTCTATGCAAGGGATTTGGATCCACACTTACAGGATCTGCTCTTAAATGGCTGCTAAGTCTTCCCCCTTACTCTATTACTTCATTTGCTAATTTAGTTAACTTGTTCAATAGTCAATTCTCTTGTAGCAGAAAGTTTGAACGATTAACTAGTGATCTATATAGGGTAACACAAGGCCAAAATGAATCACTTAGAGATTATATCACTAAGTTTAGTAAAGAATCCTTAGATATTCCCAATTTGGATGTAGCTACGGCTGTTGAAGCCTTTAAAATGGGATTGCTTAGGGATTCATTATTCTATGATGATCTTGTTATGACACCTTGCAGGAATCTTGATGAAGTAAGGGCTAGGGCCCTTAGGTTCATCCGCCTAGAGGATGACAAAAGGATCCAGGACAGATTGACAGAATCCTCAAAACAGGATAAGCAAGGATCCTACTTCAGGAACAACAAATCCAAGTCCTATAACAGATCTGATAACCAGAATGTGCACGCAGTGGAACAAGAAGAGGATGATGAGAATTATCCTCCTATTTCTGAATATTGTTTCTCTGTTGATAACAATGAACTAATCCTTGCAATGCAGAATCTAGGTGAGAAAGCTAGGTGGCCAAGGAAAAGTGATAAACCAGCTGCTACAAAGGATAAATCCAAGTGGTGTGCATATCATGAGGATTTTGGGCATCTCACTGAAGAATGTATTGCACTTAGAAAGGAAATTGGTTATTTGTTGAGCAAGGGGCATTTAAAGGAACTCTTGGGACGAAAGAAGTCAAGGACTCAGGATCCTGAAAGGATCCCGGAAAGGGCTCCTGCCCCTCCAGCAGATGCACAAGTCATAAATTTCATATCCGGTGGATCAGACATCTGTGGTACATCCTTCTCAGCAGCAAAAAGACACGCTAAGGAAACCAAGATGGATAATGGAGACAGACCCGTCCGGACCTCCGTTGTCACCCAGGATAAAGTCATTACTTTTGATGAGGATGATCGTGTTGACATCCAGGATCCTCATCATGACGGTCTTGTAATTACATTGTTTATTTCTAACCACTTTGTTCGCAGGATCCTTATAGATGGAGGAAGCTCTGTGAATATCATTCAGCTGGATGTTCTTAAGAAAATGAATATCCCAGAATCCGATATTATCCCAAGATCCTCAGTACTTGTGGGATTCAGTGGGGAAACAAAGAATACATTGGGGGACATCAAACTCCCAATCTATATTGAAGGATTGCATTCTTATCAAAAGTTTTGTGTTATTGATTGCTCGTCGTGTTGTAATGTTATCCTTGGCAGGCCATGGATACATGATATGAAGGCAGTTCCATCCACCTATCATCAGTGTGTAAAGCTTCCAATTCCATGGGGAGTGGTGAAAATTGAGAGTGATCAACAGGAGGCTAAGAATTGCTATACCTCATCAATGAAACCAGCTTCAAGACCAAGGGAGCAATAGAAATTAAAGTATCCTTCAAGAGATATCTTGGAGGCAAGAGAACAAGATTTGAGAGAAATCCTCATGGATCCTGATGATCCTGAATCCAAGATCTTCATAGGGTCAGGGATCCTTAGCGATATTGAACAAGAGCTAGTATCCTTTCTCAAAAGAAGGAAGACCACCTTTGCCTGGAAACATGAAGACATGACAGGTATATCTAAGGATATAATTACTCACAAACTTGGCATTGACAGGTCATTCAAGCCAATTCATCAAAAGAGGAGGAAGTTTGCACCTGAAAGAAATGCTATTATCCAGGAAGAGGTAGATAAGCTACTTCGGGCAGGTATGATTAGAGAGGTTAAGTATCCAAGATGGTTAGCCAATGTGGTTGTTGTTCAAAAGAAAAATGGAAAGTGGAGGGTATGTGTCGATTTTACAGATTTAAACAAGGCATGTCCCAAGGATCCTTTCCCATTACCCCACATTGACTCCATGGTGGATGCTACTGCGGGTCATGAGTTGTTAACTTTTATGGATGCTTCATCTGGATTTCAACAAATTCAGATGGAACCATCCGATCAAGAGGATACAGCCTTTATGACCCCAACTGGTATATATTGTTATATTGCCATGCCATTTGGATTAAGGAATGCAGGTGCTACTTACCAAAGGCTTGTCAATATGATGTTCAAGGAACAAATTGGACACACTATGGAAGTCTATATTGATGACATGGTGGTTAAGTCCAAAAGAGCTGAGGATCACCTTAAAGACTTGGAGGAAGCATTCAATATCCTTGATAAATTTAATATGAAACTAAATCCTTCTAAGTGTCATTTTGGTGTAAAGGCAGGTAAATTCTTAGGATATATGGTGACAAAGAGGGGCATTGAAGCAAGTCCAGAGCAAATTAAGGCTATCGTGAATATCAAATCTCCTGCCAATGCTAAGGATGTGCAAAGGTTGACTGGCAGGATCGCAGCCTTGAACAGATTCATATCCAAATCCTCAGAAAAGTGCAAGGAGTTCTATGACATCCTGAGGAAAAACAAGAAATTTGAATGGACTGAGAAGCATGAAAATGCCCTTAAAGCTCTTAAGGATTACCTATCCTCAGCCCCAGCCTTGATGAAACCAGAAAAGGGAGATGTGTTATCCTTATACTTGGCGGTATCCTCAAAAGCAGTAAGTGTGGTCCTTGTTAAGGATCACCAAGGTACACAACATCCTGTTTATTATGTAAGTAAGAGCTTACTTGATGCTGAATCCAGGTATTCACATCTAGAAAAACTTATCCTTGCATTAATTATGGCATCTACTAAATTGAGACATTATTTTGAGACTCGTGCCATTATTGTTAAAACTAATTTCCCAATTAAGAATGTTCTTAGGAAACCTGAAATGTCAGGAAGGATGGCTAAGTGGG